>CM067214.1:4713025-4723025 GCA_034190965.1 Prunus campanulata | reverse complement strand
TGTCAAACTTAGAAACCGCCGTGGTTAATAAATACTACGTTCACTGATTGAATAAACTGACGTCTTAACGATATAACATGGCATATATTTACTTGAACAGACGTAAAAACAACAATAACCACGACTATTTATATCACCACAGACGTTGAAAATTATTTTGACGGCTTGAACACAAAAAAAAACGACGTGGTTAATATAGTACACGTCACAAAAGAACTAAAACCGACGTCGATTTGGTACATAAACGCATAAAAAAGAGACCTTTCGACTATAATAGACGACGGTTTTATTAAAACACAGACGTTTAAATAATTTTAAATGTCAAAAACAACTATAAAACCGACGTAAATGGTTTTACCTACGTCTCGAAATAAAACAAAACCGACGTATAAAACTTAGAAACCGCCGTGGTTAATAAATACTACGTTCACTGAATGAAAAACTGACGTCTTAAACATATAACATGGCATATATTTACTTGAACAGACGTAAAAACAACAATAACCACGACCATTTATATCACCACAGACGTTGAAAATTATTTTGACGGCTTGAACACAAAAAAACGACGTGGTTAATATAGTACACGTCAGTAAAAAACTAAAACCGACGTCGATTTGGTACATAATCGCATAAAAAAGAGACCTTTCGACTATAATAGACGACTGTAATAGACGACGGTTGAAATGAATTATAATGATATACAGAGCTATGAATTAATGTCATACAAAGCTTGCAGAATGAAAACGTGATCGGAATTAAAATGATATACAGAGCTATGAATTAATGTCATACAATTAACTGCATAACTAATGTCATACATTACAACAATCAATCAATCCATATATCTTCACACCCATCTCTAATGTTCTCACTCCCAAACTCACCCACTAGGTCATCAAATGTGTCAACATTTGGTATCCCTCTAGAAAATGGCTCACACTCAATTCTAATATCACCTAGCACATCATCACCAATAACATCATTATATTCTCTATTAGGCATTGATAACACTACTGACCAACCACGATGCATTGGGTCGTCAACATAAAATACTTGTTTGACTTGAGAAGCCATAACAAATTGGTCATTCCTATGTCCAATTTTACTCAGATCTACAAGGGTAAATCCAAGTTCGTCGACTACAAGGCCCGAAGTGTTATCTATCCAATCACACCTCAAGACTGGGATTCTAAACTTTTGGTAGTCAAGATCCCAAATTTCTTGAATAACCCCATAAAAACCCATATTGGAGACAATAGGGTTTTTATCCTTGGCACTAGCAACTTGCATAGTATGTGCAAGTAAATAAACTCCACTATTTTGGACAGTTCGCACATCATCCTGTGCCTTGGTGCTAAATTTGACACCATTAATAAGATAGCTCCTATATGATGGCACTACCATGCTTGGACCAGCTGCTAACCATCTCAAATTTTCTGATATGCCATTATAATCTTCCCCATTAAATTCACTTTGAACCTACAAATTAAACATATATATTAATTCAATCTAACATATATATAGAAAGAAAGAAAATTAAAATAATAACATATATACCTTAACACGTAGCCATTGAATGAAAGTGCTATTGTGCTTATCTTGTAGCCACTTTGTTCTCTTTCTAAATTTCGAATAAGTGGTCTTGATGTGGATCATATGTTCCCTACAATTGACACGAAAAAAACACGCATTACGGTCCCTCATATATAAGATAAATATAAGGAGTAATAATATTTAACATGGCTACATATATATGAAAAATTAAACTTATACGTACTCGATATAAGGTAGGACTTCCTCCGTATTCTCCAAGACATATAGATGTGCCTGGTTCAACAAGTCCATATCAACTAAGCCCACTGTGCAACCTGATAATGGCTTTGAAGCTCCCATATTCTGGCTTGAAGGCACTCCAACTGTACTAACATCAGATAAATGGTCGGTACAAAACTCTACAGCTTCTTCAGCTATATACCGCTCAGCAATGCAACCTTCGGGACGAGTACGATTCTGAACATACCCCTTTAGCACTTTCATATATCTTTCAAACGGATACATCCATCTAAAATATACTGGCCCACATAGACGAACTTCTCTGACAAGATGTACTACTAGATGAACCATGATATCAAAGAATGAAGGGGGAAAGTACTTCTCAAGCAAACATAAAGTAACTACTACATCTTCTTCCAACTTATCTAGCTTGGAAACATCTACCGTCTTTGCACATAAAGCATTGAAGAAGAAGCACAATCGAGTTATTGCATACCTTGCAGGCTTCTCCAAAACAGAACGAATTGCCACAGGGAGCAATTGTTGCATCAAGGTATGACAATCATGAGATTTAAGGCCAAGAAGTCTTGAATCTTTTAAAGATACAAGATTTTTTATATTTGAAGAATAACCTTCAGGAACCTTCATACCATAAAAAGAATTGCAAACCGCTCTCTTCTCTGCTCTTGACAAATTCCAAGGCCCTGGAGGCAAGCGAGTACGTCTTTCTCCATACTCGGGTTGCAAATCAATTTTTACCCCCATGTTCAATAAGTCTAACCGAGCAGCAATCCCATCTTTATTTTTTCCAGGGATCTCTAGCAATGTACCAATGATACTATCGCAAACATTCTTCTCAATGTGCATAACATCTAAGGCATGCCTCACAGGGAGGTATTTCCAATACTCGAGATCAAAGAATTTTGATTTCTTCTTCCAACAAACTCTATCACCATCATTCTCACCAACACTTCCCCCAATTTTCGAGCCCCATATGTAATTAATATCTTCAACCATATGCAGCACTTCTTCTCCTGTTAATGGCTCAGGGGGCATGCCATATTCAGGTTTCCCATTAAAAGCTGCACGTTGCCTCCTATATGGATGATTGATTGGTAACCACTTTCTATGCCCAATGTAACAAATTTTGTGGCCATTTTTCAACCTGTGACTAGGTGTATCATCGCCGCATATTGGACAAGCTTTATATCCTTTAACAACACAACCAGATAAGTTTCCATAAGCGGGAAAATCATTAATTGTCCACAGTAATGCAGCTCTGAGTGTAAAGTATTCTCCTATGTGGGCATCATACACTCCTCTAATCCCATCCCACAGAGATTTCAAATCATCAATCAAAGGCTCTAAGTAGACGTCTATATCATTTCCGGGCTGTTTAGGACCGGAAATCAGTATAGTCAACATCATGAACTTCCGCTTCATGCATAGCCATGGTGGGAGATTATATGTAACTAACATAACTGGCCAACAACTGTATCTGCTACTTAAAGAACTGTGGGGATTGAATCCATCAGATGAGAGAGCCAATCTCAAGTTTCTTGGCTCATTACCAAAGTCGGGCCATTTTTCATCAACAAGTTTCCAAGACGGGGAATCCGCTGGATGAGACATATAACCGTCAACTGATTTTCTTGCAGCATGCCAAGTCAAACTCTTAGCTGTCTTATGTGATTGAAACATCCTTTTAAACCTTGGAATTGGAGGAAAATACCACACCACCTTCGCTGCCACACCCTCTTTCAAGAACCCATCCTTGGTTTCCTTCCACCTTGAGATACCACAAGTAGGACAATTAGTTGCATTCTCATACTCCTTCCGATACAAAATGCAATCATTGGAACATGCGTGGATTTTCTCATAACTCATCCCTAAAGCAGAAAAAATTAAAACGTTCTTAAATAAAACGCAAACGACGTGGTAGTTAAATTAAAACGACGTTTTTAAGAAAATACTGACGTGGTAGTTAAATTAAAACGTCGGTAATATCTTCCCGTCGTTATATTATATAATAACGTCGGTATTAGTAAAAACCGTCGTTTATTTAAATACTTTATAGGAAAAATCATAAATCAGAAGAAATCAACTTACGTATTCACTATATTTTTCATTTCGTCGTCAACCATGCGTTTTGGCAGTGAATTCATGTAATAGGCAGTCTCTGTTAATGGTCTCACAATTACCATCACCCAATGACCCCTGCACATAATGATTCATATTAGAAAGAAAAATATTAGAAGCCTGGATTATAAGGCAGTGAATTCATGTAATAGGAAAATACTTTAAATGGTACTAACCCTGGATTATAAGGGACCAAGAAAAATTGATTCCCATCTGCTGTATTCAGGCGGTTTGACAGGTTTTTTATTCGGTCTGATATTGATCCAACTCCAGAGCTCACTAGCCCAGGGTCCACGAGGCCAACAAGGTTTACAAGATTTGCGATTTTTAAATAGTCAAATAGGAACCTAAATATATGAAAGTCAATTAAATGAGATTTTAATTTAAAAGAAAGGAAAATGTAAAACAAAATGGGATTAGGGAGAATTACCTCATGTATACAGATATCACTGTGGTTCCTATCTCAACCATTGAACCAAACTGCAAAACATCCTCAGTGAAGAGGAAGGTATCATGCTCAATGCCAAACACTTCCTTGGGCATGTGAATTGTTAGAGCCTCGTTACCATTAGACAACAACTTGGTCTGGAAATGTTGGCATAAGGCTAAAAGAGGAGGTGGCATATCTAGCTTTGAGAGATCCTGTTTAAAGAAATTAATAAAGAAATATAAGTTAGTTTGTGTGTGAACTAAAATAAACGACTCTAACTAAACAAAAAAAACAGACGTGGTATATAATATAAACGACGGTTTCTCGTTAATACTGACGTTGTATTGAATTTATAACGTCGCTATTCTATAGAAAGGTCGTCTAATATAAATACAGTTAATGAAATCATGAAATGAACGACGGTTTATAAAAGCGTCGTGGTATATAACTAAACACGACGTGTCTTGTAAGAAACAGACGTATTTACCGTCGTTATTTTAAATTTTAACGTCGGCTATTAAAAGGAGCGACGTCTTTTTAAAATTTAAAAAGCAAAAATATAAATAAGCAGAGATTTTACCGTGTCCTCTTTCTCTTTTGCAGCAGTATCAGCTTCAGGCTTCGGATCTTCTAATTCCAAAGCTAGGGGTCTGATATTAGTGGCCCCAGAGCAGCTTGCCTTATCAGACATTGGATTTTTTGGGCTTTGATCTTGAGGGGGTAAAATAATTGGAGGAATTGGGGTTTGGAGCATCTGGCTGGGATCAAAACTAGGAACTAGTTGACGGATATATGCCAACAAAGTCTCCCTCTCTGCTCTGACTGCTTCCATTATAGTTTCCCTTGACTTCGCCTCAATCCTCAAGGTCTCTTCTCTGACTGCCTCCCTCACACTTTCCTTCAATTTGTCACCAAATTTCACTCTCTGCTGCTTCGGCAAATTGAAGAACTGAGTTGGGGTAACGCCAGCACCAGCTCCTCTGACTCTCCCACCATGCTCCGGGGTTCCCAAAGCCAGAGTCAAGATATCATTGCTCCCGGAGACAGTCAGAGTGCCTTCGGAGACTTGCTTTTGCAAATCATCCTAAAAGAAAGAAAGAGAGATTGTTAGAACCTGAGAAGGGTGTATGACAGATACATATACCGACGTTGTAAATTATAAACAACGACGGTTTTTATTAAATGACAGACGTGGTATTAATTTAAAACGTCTATATATAAATACCGTCGTTGTTTATACTTTACAACGTCGGTATATAAAAATACGTCGTATATTCAAAATAAAACAGATTAAGACATAAATTAAAAACCGTCGTATATTCAAAGTAAGACGACGGATTATTAAACAAACAGACGTAGATGTACAATTCCATACGGCTGCACAAAATTACCGTCGTTGTATAATCATTCTAACATCTAGATAAGACAAAACCGTCGTAAGTTTTAATGAAGAAGTGAAAAAACTCGATTGAAATATGCATTCTTTTCCAGAAATTGTGCACCACAAAATTCAGTGAAATAGACAGAGAGAGGGAGAGTGTGTGCGTGAGTAAACTTAAAACAAAAATGCAGTTCATAGAATAATTTAATCCGTCGTATTAATTCTATCTAGACGTCTACTTTATTCAAAAACCGACGTCCTATTCACTTTTAAACGTCCGTAAATTAAGCCTGTCGTGGTGTTCACTTTATAACGTCGCTTATATAAATATAAACGACGTCTATACCAAAATAAAACACTCTGTTTTTCAAATTTAGAACAGAGTTAGTGAGACTTACGATTAGTTTTGCCTTCTCTGCAGCCTTTGGATCAGGGATGTTTCCTGATTTATCTTCTCTTGCTTTCTTCCACAGAACAGCTCGATCGATTTCTTGACCTTCGGGCATGGTTTCTACCAATTGGTCTGTCAAACCAACATACCCTTTTCTAGACAACCTATGGTTGTACTCCAATTTCTCCCTCCTCTCCTTCTGCTCAGCATGCTTAGCTTCAAAATCTGGGGTTAACCTTGAAGCTACGAAGGCATCCCATTGTGATTTCTCTATGAACTTATAAAGCGCAGGGGTTTCTCTTAACCTCTCCCTGTCATGTGCGTAAGGAAGGATATACTGCCTAGTTACGTTATACTTGAAATCCTTCCATTTTTTGGCGGCAGACTGCAAGACCAAGTTCTTGTAACGATCCCCAATAACATAGGACATTTGAACAGCTTCCCAAATCTGCTCCTTCACGTCCTTGGGTAATTGTTTCCATTTCTTGTCCACAAGAGGGACTCTGGTGCGTGCCAAAACACCAATGTAAGACTGCATCTCAACAGCAGCCTCGCCATGTGGTTTGCCATCTTTATTGAACTCAACCACAGGCTTAACCTTCTCAATTTTCCTCTTCACAACACGGCTCATTGTGCTGATACCGCGGCCAGATTTTGGCTCCTCAACAAATGTGGCTGTGCTCGAGTCTTTCTCTGAGGTTGAGGAATATCTCATCCTCTTCGAGGGTTTGCTTTGAGTTGATTTTTCAACTTCCACTAAACCTGTTTTGGGTTCATCCCCTTGTGCCATTGAACCTGCTGTGGCCTTTGACGCTTCAGCTTCCTTGTTTTGAGATTTCGAAACCATTTTTGATTAATCTGCCAGAAAAACAACGTCGGTTATTAAAAATAAACGACGTAATAATATAAAAACAACGACGGTTTTATATATTTCATGACGTAAATATTCATAAACTACGTCGGTTATTAAATTACAAAACTAGTGTACTTCTCTCACTAGACGACGGTTTTATCTTGTTTCCGACGTATTAATTGTCACACCATGACGGTTTTAGCCACCGTCGTGGTGTGTCCATTCCATCGTCGAAAACAGGACAGAACTGTCGTCTTTTGGCGTCGTGAGGGTATCTACTTATGTATTTAATCAAAACCAGTGAAAGATTTCTTCAATTTGACAGAATCTAGTTTCCAGACAACTACGGCATGCAAATGAAAAGTAAAAAAAGGGAAGAGAGTGAGAAAAAACCTTGAATAACACCGGCGTGCAAAGAAATGTTTCCTTCCGACGAAGACGAAGACCAAAATGGTGATTTGGACGATGAAGACGATGATTCAGACGATGATGCTAGGTCAGGTGACGAAAATGGTGATTTGGGAAATGAGAGGGAAACTACGATACTTTATCGGGAAGTGAAAACCGTAAAATATTAGGTCAGGTGACGAAAAGTTTATATATTTTCCCAGAGTTCAATACAACGACGTTGTCATTAACAAACCGCCGTATTATTTTGTTATAACGACGGTAGATAATTCATAAATGACGTGGTTATCACAACTGCCGAAAGACTTTTGGAATTCCGATGTGGTTATGACGGCGCTTTTTTTCTCGAAACTGACGTTGTACTTGTAATTTCAACGACTGTGTATTTTAATAAACCGACGTGGTTACTTTGCGGTTCTGAAAGCGACGTCGTTCTCTTTTTAATACGCGCCAAATGACTTTTGGATTTCCGACGTGGTTATGACGGCGCTTTGTTTCTCTAAACTGACGTTGTACTCTTAAATTCAACGACTGTGTATTTCAATAAACCGACGTGGTTACTTTGGTTCTGTTCTCTTTTTAATACTCGCCAAATGACTTTTGGATTTCCGATGTAGTTATCTTTTTAATACGCGCGAAATGACTTTTGGATTTCCGATGTAGTTATATCTAAACTGACGTTGATTAGTCAAATATGACGTCGCTATGTATATTAGAACTGACGTGGATATTTACTCCATTTTGTTTAAATAGGATTTTTTTACGCGGTTGTTAACTCTCAGTTTTCAATTAGGGTTGCAGAAATTGTCTTTCTGAAAGCAAATGGGTTTGCAGAATGATTCCTCACAAGACCAAGCATGGGTTTGCTACATCCTCCTGTGTAGCAAGGGTGAAACCAGCTTGAGAACCCGCGTGGGTGTTCCTGATGCTCGCAGAGACGGACTCAGGTGGTGGCTGTAGCTGGGAGTGGGCTTGAGGTTCAGAATGAGTAGGTGGTGTCTATTCATTCTGAACCTCAAGCCCACTCCCAGCTTCACCCCAAAGGCACAACCCACAACAGGTTCTAAGGCTGGTTCCACCTTGCTACACAGGAGTTTTGAAGTTGATCACTGTGGAAAAGGGGACTACAATGTAACCAGGAATCGAGGAGTGAGGGTTCACACTTTGTTGATTTTGATTTTGTTTTTCAGGAATCGAGGCTGTGCAGGAGCTTGAGAACAAGAGGAAGGAGAGGGCCCAGCTTGCATATGAGAGGAAGAAACAGTTGAACATATATTTGCCACGATGTATTTGCCAAATTTGTGTTCATATTTAACACGAAGAGATTTGCATTTTAAGATGAAAATGTTGTTGAGGATTGAGAATTAAATTTTGTTTTGTGTTAAGAAAGATATTACCAAAATAAAAGAAAAATTAATTAATTTTAAAAAGCTATAAACATAAGACGGCGGTTTACAGAGAGGGCAGACGTATAAATTGAAAAAATACGACCGTAATTTGAACTTAGGACGTGGTAAATAAAAACGACAGTAGTGTTGTAGGTACCGTCGTAGTATACTCCAAAATAATAAGTCGGCGGTTTACAGAGAATGCACCGTCGTAGTATACAGACGTTGATTCCACTATATTATACGACGTGGATTAAGAACAGTTGGTCGTGTTTAGTTAGGAGTTAACACGGCAGGTTTTTTGGTGAACTGTCGTCTTTATTTTCTACGTCAGTGTATTCATACCTGCTGTCGTTGTTTTTTGGTCAGATTTTAACACTGAAGAAATCATTTTTTAAAAACGACGGTTTTTTATTTGTACGCGTCGTCTTTTAAAAATATTGAACAGTAAATCACTTATCCACGACGGTTTTTTTTTATACCGTCGTCTATTTAAATACAACGACGGTTTTATGTTATGCCGTCGTCTTTTTCTGGTCATCTTTTTCCATTTTTGTAGTAGTGTGCATTCCAAAAATCTTCTTTGTTGGACCCAAGTCCTTCATGTCAAACTCCTTTGACAATTGCTGCTTCAACCTTCTGATATCATCCATATCTGAACCTGCTACTAACATATCATCGACATAAAGTAGTAAAGTGATATAACTGGACCTATATCTTTTAAAGTAGCAACAGTGGTCGGCGTTACACTTCTGGAAACCTTCCTTGTGCATGAAACCGTCAAACTTTTTGTACCACTGTCTTGGAGCTTGTTTCAGGCATTACAAACTCTTCTTAAGTCTGCACACCATGTTCTTTTTCCCTCTTTCTGAGAAACCTTCTGGCTGGTGAATGTATATCTCCTCATCCAAGTCTCCGTGAAGAAATGCGGTCTTCACGTCTAACTGTTCAAGATAAAGATCTTCAACGGCAACAATACTCAACATTGATCTGATAGTATTAAGCTTCACAACGGGAGCAAAAATGTCGGTATAGTCAACTCCTTCCTTCTGCTGGAATCCTTTGACAACTAGTCGGGCTTTGTATCTCTTAGAACCATCATGCTCTTCTTTCACCCGGTACACCCATTTGTTGTGAAGTGCCTTCTTCCCCTCAGGTAACTCAGCTAGTTCCCATGTCTGGTTGGAGATCAGAGACCTCATCTCGTCTTTCATGGCAAGCTCCCACTTGCTAG
>CM067214.1:4658025-4708025 GCA_034190965.1 Prunus campanulata | reverse complement strand
GAATGGAATTTGAGTAGATGGATATGTTGCACTTCTGACTTCTGATCAAGTGATTGATCGGCCAAGCAAGAAACCTCATCTTGGTCTAGGTTATTTCACTTCCTCAAGCTCAAGGATGGTTAGGCTTTGTATGGGTGTTTTTGTGATTTTTAGGTTTTTTAAGTGAAGATGGTGCAATTAAATTAAATGTGCATTTAAACGTAAAGACAAGAATTAAAATGAGATAAAATAAATCAAAGCAAGAACGAAATAAAAGCGATAAGAACGATAAGAACGATAAACTGAATTAAACTTCAAATTAAACTTGATAAAAATGCGATAACAATGAAAAGTAAAGTAGTGAAAATAAACTTGAATTTAAAAGACAAGATAATGTAAATTGAACAAAAATTTAAACTTACACTAGCAAAGGGAAGAACTCGCTACACTAGGCGCTTGAAAAGTAAAATCCTAAGTCTATGAAACTTTAGTGCAAGACGAAAAATAGGTTTGTCTGTCTGATGTTGTGTGCCTTTTGCCTTCGTTTGGTGAAGTTTATATAGGGGATCCATTGCCCATGGGCTTGCCATTGAATGGCCAAATGTCAACTCTTTTAAAATTTCTTTCTTTTCAAGGCCCCCCTAAATCCATGGGATTGCATTGATGGAGATATTCTGATATGCTTGATTCTTTCTTGCTTTGGAACATCCTGAATTATTATCATCCTCCTTGATTTCTTTCCTTGTGAGGCCTCCGTCACGTGCATATAATCCTCCGAAAATCTTTGGCTCGAATCGGTGGCATGGGCTTGGACCGCCGAGCTCTCTTAAATTGCCACCCATTTTCATTGCATATACTATATAATTAAATTCATACTTGTCCATATATATAAACATAAAATAGGACCCGGCCGCATATTCACAAGACCTCAAAGCTTCAACCACATATTTGTATTTATTTACCTATATATATAAGACAAATAGATTTCAACCTCTTCAGCCCGATTTACAAAAATCCAAAGACTCCAGCCTCCAAAAACCCCAAGGCCCAATCGGTTGCATCTTGGTTTCCATTTGGCCTCAAAGCCTTAGCAAAGCCGACAGCAACACTCCAGCAATCTAGCCACAACACTCCAGCAGATTCGGCCCCTCTGAATGCAGCCCAGCCGCCTATTTGCAAGAGACCTGAAAACTCTTGACCGCAAAAACCCGTGGAAACTGGCCGCCAAAACTAGCCACAATTCCGATCGGGTTTTGTCTTCAAGTTCCATCCGGCCGCAACAGAGCACAGCCTGGATTGCCCCAGCCCAGCCATCTGGCTTCATCATCCCGGCCTTATCTTGAACTTCCAGCCCGGTCGCAGTCGAGCCTTAGATTCCTACCGCCATTTTTCTCCTACCCAACTAGCCTCTCGAATCCGGCTGTTATTTTTCTTAAGCCCGGTTAGTTCTCGCGCATAGTAACCCCAAGAGCCCGCTTGCTTGCACTTTCGGAAGGTGCCCGAGTTAGGTGGATTTTCACAACCCCCAAACATCGCCCCCTCAACTTGCTTGGCTCGGATTTGGTGTAGAGGTAAGCAAATCGAAACCCGAGACCTTTCAATTTCTAAAGTTTGAGACTTTTTGCTTGCCTTGCACATTATTTAAATTTTGAATTGAGTTGGAATTTAGGAAGACACCAATTAAATTCGAGGGACTTTTGAACTTCCTATCCGCTAAAAACCCTAGGTATTACAAATATCCAAGTGCTCTCTTTCATTTCCACATAAAACACTTCCACCGTAGCCATAGGTTTTTAGAAGGTTTTCTGTTAAAACCCAATCCTCCTTACCCTCAAATTCATCATTTCGCACACCGAATCCACCCGAATTGACGTAAACTTGAGACTTGCAAGTTTCTAGGTACGTTGCACTAATTCCTGGTTGATTTTGGTATGATTTTGATTCATTAGTAGCCTTCAAAAGTTTAGACTTTGAAACCTTGAATGTGTGAATAGTGCCATGATGTTCTTCACGTTCTTCACTATACTTTTCTTTGATTCAATCTTACTTCATGTTTGTAGGATGGAATCCATTCCAAACGATAGTGCCCCATTTTTTGAAGATATGAAAGTGGCGATGGACAAGGATTTGGGCAAGCAAGTATTCGCCTACTTCCTCAATGTCTTTCCTAACTCTGCCCAATATATCCTTGGCCCATTCTTTTCCACCTATCTGGAGGAGGTGGCAAAAGTGTGGGTGACGCAACAGAGAATTGGCCTAACTTACTTCTCAGACTTTACATGGGCAACCGTTTGGAAGAGCTCCAAACCATTCAAAGTTTGGCCAATGGGAACCCCCATCAAAATGGATCCTGACGCAACTAAAGAAGCACCATCAAAGAAAGCATTATCCGCTGCCGGGAAATCCAACCACTCAAGCTTGGCGAAAGGTAAATTTGATTGGTATCATTGGTTTAAAATTTTAAAACCAAAATTGCAGGATCATTGAAAGAAAATCAGAATATATGATACATTACTCCTATGTGCGGGAATCCCCTTTCCTTGCGGCCAATCTCTCGTTATTGTGGTGCTATGCTTTTGGTCTTCATCCACCAATTGCATGAAGCTCCGCTTCAGGATGATGACACCCAACTTGCTAGACTTGGCCGCTATCGCTGGCCTTCACCCTCATGGAGATGATTTCTTGGCCACCAACCTTCCAGATGCCAAGGTGGGCTTAGATTTCCACAAGTCAAATAAGACTTCTGGGAGTTGGGTGAAGACGTATCTTGGCCATGGTGGAGAGTCCACTGACCCCTCTTCCACCAATGGCATATCCTACACTGAGCATGTGGCTTTTCTTGTAATGTGGTTGGGCAAGTTCTTGGCATGCCCAACATCCGACGGGATTACTAAAGAATTTCAAACCTCGGCGGAAGTACTTGCGGATGGCCATCAAGTGGCCATGGGCCCTATCTTTCTTGCCTATCTTTATAGAGGCCTCCGCGAGGTAACTACTAAACCCATGGATTATCTTGCTTCTGGCCCTAAATGGATTTTTTTTAGTTGTGGCTCCAGCTCTATTTTCCAGAACTGAGTACCACCAACGTTTGCCCCAATGATAAAGTGTTGTTGTGCCAGCCCTTGCTCAACGCCCCACATCGGCGTGCCAAGAGAGGACTAGGGAGCATCTCTCCATTTGCCTAGATCACCGTTTCCCATACTACCTAGCCTTGGATCTTTCCTCATTTCCTACGGTGGAGACAAAAGAGGAAAGGCACAATATGTTGGCAAGTATCCTCATCAGCCAAGATCTTCCATAGCCTATCATTGTGGTGGTGAACTCTATTATCCTGCCGCTGTCGGCTACCAACTTGGTTTTATACTACCACCCATGGATTCCATCAACCTGCTTTCCTCTTGGTAGGTGGAATTTAAAAAGGTAAAGGAAGTCACCACCTTGATGAATTTCAACCAAGACTTGGTTAAATCCTTCAGTATTCTGATTAGAGATTCTCGGTTTGGTGACTCTAATATTTTCATCAACTGGTGGAAAGAGATGTCGGCTGATTGGTTTTCTCAACCATGCCCATGCTCATTAATATATCAACAAGAAAAGGAGAAGAAGAAAGCCCAAGCTAAAGGTAAGATATTTATATTTTCTTAATTTTGACTACCTTTCTTTTTTTCTAACCCATCAAATCTCCCAGCTGACACCATCGAGAAAGAAAATCCTTCTACCGACATTGTTGAGAGAGAAGGCTCTGCCAATCCCGCCAATGCTAACTCTAGGCGGGGCGAGAAAACGCCCAATGCCCCCATCCAAGGTAGGCTACTTTCCACGATTATTTTTGCTTTTCTAAAGATTTGTACTTCTGGTTTTTTGAATTCTTTGATGGGCACCTCCTAGAGTTTAACCCCAAATTCCCCCGCTGAAAATATTGTGCCCCCACAACCATTCCTTCTGCCCCGAAAAATTTCACGAAACCTCTCACCTCAAGGTTTGGCCGTGCATCCCTTTTTTTTTTTTTTTGGTTAATAACTAACTTAAACTTGTTGTAGGTTCCCCAAGCCCGGCAGAGCGTCCTTCTTCCTCTCATTCGATCGGGGTCGTACAATCGGCCATTCCTTCGTCCGCCGCTCTGGTAAGCTTATATCTCTACATACTTTTATACATTAATTTTGAGGCTCAAAAATGTAGGAAACTTAACCTCCCGCACCTAAGATGGGAATTAGGGCGCAAGTCATGACCTCGGTGGTCGAGGACGAGGTAAGCTAATCTCTTTAGCCGCTTGAATTTTCCACAACACTTCTTTTATGCTCACTAAATTTTCAAAATTAGTCGGCCGAGGTCAATACCGCAGGGCACCCGAAGGAGGTTTCTATGGAGTTACACAGGACAACTCCCCTGCCCGAGGATCATGCCCCGGAGCTTGTGGCAGTGCTGACCGAGGAAGACTTCCCTCACATTCCAAATTCCCAGGTTCATTGAAATTTCATACTTTCAAAATTTCTTTTACACTTGCCTCTAATTCCTTAATCTCAATGCTTGAACATGTCAGCGGGCCAATTTTGGCCCTGACCTTTCTTCAACCAACACAATGCCCATTGAGGCCGAATTTCAGCCTCTTTTTGTTGTAAGTTTGGACCCTCCCTCCACTCGCCCTCTCAAGACGCTTCGAAGTGGCCCAACCTTTCAGGAGATTTTACTCTCCCCTAATGTTTTTCGGAATTTTTTCTATTTGTTTGAAAACTTATATCCTCCTTTTTTAGCCGGATGAGGTGGAGTCTACCGCCATCACAGTCGACCATGTGATCATCACCAGCAGTACGCCTTCTTTCGGACGTCGAGCAATAACCCTCCTTGGGCCAATTTTGCAAATTCGTGCTCCGGCATATTAACCTTGAACCTAGCCCTTGCTTCTCTAAATCGCCCCAACTACTCTTGGATCAACTCAGTTGTCTTCTGGCTCCGGCCGATAGAATTGGTTGTGGAAGATTTGCTCCATGACTTGGTAATTAGGGATGGAGTTTTGCAGAAATAGCCTTCGTTTCAAGGCCTCATGAAGTCCAATCTCCACATATTGGGCCGTGAATCGGCCAATATGTTCAACGGTCAACTGGAGTCCATCTCCTGAAAATAATGTAAAATTCGGAACTGTTTGTGCCTAATAAATCACGACCATGAACTGACCGAAGGGCCCCTTTTCTCGGCCCTAACACTTGCTCATGAGACTAAAACGCGGAGTTTCGCCAAGATAATTTGCCTTCCTAAAACAAAGGAAAAATTGTGAACGCAAGATCATCTTGGCCTCGATTACAGGCCAAGGCCGAGGCCGAACAAAACCGTGGCCAGAGGTATTAAAGTCAAATCATCACGTGACAGCAGGGTCCCATACTTCATTTAATGAGGTATTGTCTCTGTTTATTGCAGCAAACCCACTGGCCACGAATAAGCATTTAATGCACAAGAGAGGGGGGGAAATGATTGAAGTCAGGATTTGGCGACAAAAAACAGGGTGATTAGACACAGACATTCTCACAAGGATTCTTGCAGCTTGAGAGATTACGTGGCCAGCTATCAGAGCAATAAATGCGTCGCCACGGCCAGAAGCACAGAACCCACGATCAAGGCGGCGGTCGAGATTCGCTAGGACTTATGGGGTCACACCACCATACTTCACGACCCCAAATGTCGATTGGACTGCCCACTTGGTCTGAACAGGCTCCACCATGCATATTTTCAGCCTTGATTACTCCTCCAAGAACTCTTCCTATAAATACAAGGCTCAAGCTACATTCAAAGGGTTCAAACACCAAACCAAAGCCTCCCACGGAGCAACTTATATTTTCCTGTAATGCACTTTCAATATTTTACTTGCTTTCCTAGGAGTAGTGTTAGTTTGTAAGGAAAATCCATTCATCAATATATCATATGACCCTTGATTTTCAAGGCGCCGGAGCACCATCCCTGTTATTCGCTCATTCACCCCATATATCATACGATCGCCGCTTACTGAGCAACGCGCCGGAGCACCGCCCAAAATCCATCATCAACATCACTACTAAACGGCCTTGTAGCTCAGGCTGTGAACCTAACGGCCGAGATAAGTTCCTCTCTCAGCCACAATCGTTTGATTAGAAGTCAAGTCCAAACAGGCGCACCACTTAACCATTTCCATCCAAACCACATCTCGACGCACGGTAGACCGTGCTGGCACGCCCGCGCACAACCGCAACACATCCAAAAGCATGAAGCCGCGTGTCAACGCATATCCCCTCGGCCCGGAACTCCAGGCCTTGAGATTTGCGCAGTAGACACTTTGGGCAAGCCCGGTGGTATTCTTGTCAAAAACTTATGGTGGAAACTAGGGCACAGGCAAAGCTTAAAAACAAAGCAGTCGAAATGACTTCTGAGACTCCTGAGTCCACCTCACCAATCACTATCATCGAGACCGAACACACGGTCGGGATCTCGGCTAGCATTCCAGTAACGACAGATCGCACGGCCGAGTCCATGTAAGAACAGGCAGTAGTGGAGGAGCTGATGTCCAAGCAGGCCTACAGGATAGAAACATCATTCATGGCCGCAATGGACAGACTCTCCTCGGAGCTACGAACGCTTTTCCAGGAGAGGATGCCGGCAACCTCGCCCGCGACACCTCCTAGAGCCGGACAGAGGAGCCAAGAGCGTGAGAGAATCGAGCCTTACAGCGAAAGCAGCAGCCTCGGTACCTCTGGCCGCACCCAAGCGTCAGGTTACAGCCAGCATTCTCTGCCACCGACGAACAGTTGGGGGTAGTCCCCGCCCACATGGGAAAATCCCGGACCAACCTATCCGGCAGAGACAACACGTCGACCGCTCCATGCTTTGGCTGTATCGCTAGGGCAAAGCAGCCCCGCGCATCCCGCAATCCATCCACTCGGCCCAGTTTACACTACGGCCGTCCAGAACCATCCTGGCCCAAGCAACGCGACCGCTAGTTCATCACAACAGTACGGTTAGAGCGATCTGACCGTCTCACCACCATTGTAGGCGTCGTTGTTTCCGCCGGGCTCTCACCTCCACTACGGTTCAGCCATTCCAGTGGCGACGCACACGCACCTTGGACAAACCCATGGCACTCATCTGGCGTCAACCAGCTCGGTCATATCGGCCGAGCCCCCTGTCCTAGTGGCCCAACAAACAAGGCCGCAGAACGATGTGCAATAGGTCCCACGGCCGTGTGCGGCCCAGCAAGAAGCACCACCTTAAGGGCTCCGACTCGAAGACGTCCGGCGAATGATTGAGGATGGCCTAGCTCAGAGGTGGCCGGACGCGCCAAGATATACAAGGTCGTACCCGCCAGAAATCGACCGAACCCCTCTTCCCCGGAACTATCGATTACCAGAATTCATGCTATTCTCCGGGGATGGGCAGACCTCCCCATTGAGCACATAGGCCGTTTCACGACCCAGTGTGGAGAGGCCGATTCGGACGCCCAAAAGCTCCGTTTATTTGTTCACTCTTTGACCGGGGCGGCGTTCTTATGGTTCATAAACCTCCCGCCGAATTCAATAAGGGATTGGTCTGATATGGAAAGGACATTCCATGAACATTTCTATCAGACCAACCGAGAAATAACAGTCGCCGAGCTAGCAAGGATGAGCCAGGCGCCAGATGAATCACCTCGCGACTACCTACAGCGTTTCAAAACATGTAGGAACTGGTGCTGAACAAACCTGCCAGAGAGGGAATTTGTCAAGATGGTCGAAGAAGGGTTGGAATTCGAGTACCGGAAGAAATTCCAGGGAATCGAATTCCGGGACATGCATGACTTGACTAATAAGGTGGACAGGTATGCATCCTTGTTAAAGGAAGAGATGCAGAAGAAGACGGCTTCAAAAGGGACTTACTACAGAAATCCCATTGTCAGCTACGTCGCAGCAGACGGCCCAGCGGAGGTCGAGAGCGATGAAGTAGAGATGAGTTCGGCCGAAGTCAGCATAGACAAACCCTTCGTCTGCAAAGGACTTGTTAAAACTGACAACAGCCGCACCAAAATTCCCGACGCCAAGTTCGCAACGTGGGAAACAAAGGCCTATACTTTTGACTTAACAAGGGCGGAGGCTTTCTTCGATCTGCTATTGGCCGAAGCCCGATGAGCTCAAAGGGAAGATGTTTTGCAAATACCACAGTTCTTGGTCTCACAACACCAACAGCTGCGTTGTCCTGCGAGATGTCATCCAGAAGTTGATAGACGAAAAGAAGCTCCAATTTTCGGAGAAGGCGGCCATGCAGGTTGACTCCAAGCCATTCCCTCCACTTGTCGTCAACATGGTCGACGCCCAACTCCCAGCCGGGTATAGGGAAATTCGTCGGCCAGTGAAAGGAAAGGAGCCATTGGCCGAACTAGAGCCGTTGCTTTGCGAGCGATGCAAGTATGAGATCGATCAGCCCAGGCCGCAGGAGAACAAAAGGAAGGCCGCCGAGCCATCCCAATCGACCGTAAAGAAATTCAGCGGCCAGTACGACCATCGGTCGGCCAGCAGAGCTGTTTTCGACCAGCTGGGGTACAGACCCCCAGTACCGCGGTAGGCCACAAGAACGAGGCCGCCCCTAGGCTAGTGAAGACTTTCAAACCGCCGGTCATACGTGACGCCCGTTGGTATCATGCACGGCCTGGGGGCAGGACCGAGCCGCTGATAAAAACCCAGCTGAGGAGAATTCAGAGACAGGTTCAGCAGGCCAGAATACAAACAACTGAGGCCGAAGGTTCCAAGCGCCAAAAGAAAGTGGCAACTGCAGACGGGCCACCGTCCACACTAATTGTCCCCCTAATAGCAAAAACGGCCAGCATCAAGCCTCCAAGGACGTGGCGCCCTAGGCAGGATGAGAGTGCCCATGGAACGAGGGGATTTGCGGCGCTCATCAGTCTGGCGTCAAGATGAGATGGTTGGTTCGGAGGCACGGCTATTATTGGTCGACCATTCTAAAAGATTGCATAGAATTTGCGAAGGGATGTATCAAGTGTCAAATCTACGGCCCCATACAAAGGGTACCGGCCGAAGCCCTCCACCCGGTTACTAAACCGTGGCCATTCGGAGGGTGGGCCGTGGACATCATCGGCAAGATCCATCCGGCCGCGTCCAACCAACACACATGGATTTTGGTGGCGACCGACTATTTTACTAAATGGGTCGAGGCAGAGTCCTATCGGTCAATTTCTAGCGCACAGGTGGTCAAGTTCTTCGAGAATCACATCGTCCACAAGTTCGGTATACCTGAGACTATCATGGCCGATAACGGCCCAGTTTTTGCATCGGCCGAGACTCAGGAGTACACTGAAAGAATGGGGATCAAATTGGTCCACTCAACACTTTACTACCCCCAGTCTAACAGATAGGCCGAGGCAAGCAATGATTGAGGGAAAATGATTGAGGGAAAACCTAAGGCATGGCACGACTTGCTCCCCGAAGCCCTTTGGGCTTACAGGATCTCAACACGCTTGGCCACAGGCACGTCTCCTTATGCCTTAACCTACGATCATGACGCCATCGTTCCAATGGAGTTAAAGGTTTGGTCTCTTCATGTGGCCGAACAACCTGAGCAAAAGGGGAAGGACTACACACAAGCCATGGCTCAGGAGTTAGAAGATTTGGAACAATCCAGACTCGATGCTTATAACCTAATGCAGGCACAGAAGCTGATCGCGGCAATGAAGGACCCTCAGTTCGGCAAGTTCTCACCCAATTGGAAAGGGCCATTCATTATTGAACGAATCCTTGGCCGAGGTGCATTTCAATTGAGAGACAGGGATGGGGAATGGCACAACTTGCCAATAAACGGCCAGTATCTAAAGAAGTATACCCCGTCGTTATGGGAAACAGCCGAGAAGGAGTTCTAAGGACCACGGCAAGGGCCGTCACTCCGGCCACGGTAAGTGCAAGGGCCGTCACTCCGGCCATGGTAAGCGGCCGACACTCTGGCCATGGTAAGCGGCCGTCACTCTGGCCATGGTAAGCGGCCGGGGCACTCAGCCGAATAAACACGGCCAAGTTAGAGTCATCATACCAGGTACTCCCATCTTCATCAATTGCATTGCAGTTTCTCCTCGGCCTCACAGGGAGGGAGGTCATCTTCCCCCGGGGATGGGAAGGAACCTCGGCCGCATCTTGGTTTTGGCTCACGTCGACTTTCCAGGACGAAAGGCGATTGGTGGACGGCAGGAGAGGAGGAGCCGTTTGGACCAGGCCAAACTGCCAACTCATGAGATTCAGCAGATGTGGCTCCATTACAATAAGGGCCATTAGAGCAGGTTGAAATGAAGAAGGATGAAGCCCAGGAATTAAAGAAAGGCTCAAAGATGTTTAAGGCAAGGAAAAAGGTCACTAAGTGATGGAAAGGTTTAAGAATTGGAGAAAGAAGGCTGAGAAAACTGGGGAGATCAGAGTGAACTTTTGAGGAGCGTAAACTCAAGGATTTTGGGGGTGTGAAGGAAAAAACGAAGGAGTCTGGGTTTTTATACTGGCGCTAGAATTCAAAACAGAAAGGTGCGGTTCTCGTAAGATGAAACGGCCTGACAATGCACTCAAAGCACGCGAAGACATGTCAGAAACCCGGGACCGACGTTTTGATTGGCAAGGCAAAATAATGGCTCGTGCGAATTGAAAGCACGATGACGTGTCGAAAGCCCAGAGACCGTCGTTTCATTTGACGAGGCGAAGTGACGCCCTGGGCAATGTTGGCCTACACGACG
Source organism: Prunus campanulata (assembly GCA_034190965.1). NCBI lineage: Eukaryota > Viridiplantae > Streptophyta > Magnoliopsida > Rosales > Rosaceae > Prunus > Prunus campanulata. The sequence continues at coordinate 4,697,329 of CM067214.1, read as the reverse complement.
TGCTTGGGCATTAAATGCGCCGACTAACCTGCGCATTTAATGCCCCAGTTGTCAATCACTTCAGAAGGAATGCTAAGGGTCCATCCCTTGGAATCCATTAGGCCCCTACCCATGCCGAGACCGAAGAATCCAGGGATGTGGGGCAATGTTTGTACCTAATAAATCACGGCCATGAACTGACTGAAGGGCCCCTTTTCTCGGCCCTAGCACTTGCTCGTGAGACTAAAACGCGGCGTTTTGCCAAGATGTTTTGCCTTCCTAAAACAAAGGAAAAATTGCGAAGGCATGATCATCTCGGCCTCGATTACAGGCCGAGGCCGAGGCCGAACAAAACCACGGCCAAAGGTATTAAAGTCAAATCATCACGTGACAGCAGGGTCCCATACTTCATTTAATGAGGTATTGTCTCTGTTTATTGCAGCAAACCCACTGGCCACGAATAAGCATTTAATGCACGAGAGAAGGGGGAAGTGATTGAAGTCAGGATTTGGCGACAGAAAACAGGGTGATTAGACGCAGACATTCTCACAAGGTTTCTTGCAGCTTGAGAGATTAGGTGACCAGCTATCAGAGCAATAAATGCGTCCCCACGGCCAAAAGCACAGAACCCACAATCAAGGCGGCGGCCGAGATTCGCCAGGATTTATGGGGTCACACCACCATACTTCATGATCAATGCATAATTCTGTATCATTTTGTAACACTCTACCCTATTGTTTGGTTATGTTTTTAGGTAAAACTTGTGCTTTTAATCCATTTTGTGTTTGTTATTCAGTTCATTGAGCTCTAGGTACCAATTGAGGCATTTGAAGCAAAACGGTGCAAAAACGTGCAAAAACTGGAGACTGAGTTAGAAAATCATTTCGGACTTATCTTCTTCATCTGAGCTTGGATTGGGCCAATTCTTGTGTGGTTGGATCAGAGACATTCTGAACTTCGAAATGGACCTCTTAAAGTCATCATTTTATTCAGCCAAGCCCAATTCGTAAGCCCAAGAAGTTGTTCATCATGCTGACAGGAAGATGAGCTCATTGCATGCTTGGTCATGCTGACATGATGATGAGCTATGGCTGCTGGTGGGATTTATTGATGTTGAGGATAAATGTGAACCTCCCAACACAATTTCACCATCACTAATTAAATAATGGGGTTTTATTATTTTAGGTTCGACCCATTCGAGACGCTAGTCTCTTAATTACAATCCCTTGCTTCAAGGGAAAAACCCTCTGATTCCATCATAAAGAAACAGAACGTGTGTGTTGGGTTTTGCGGCTGCTCCCAAGTCCAACCTCAAGGTGCCTACGTATCCCTCGCGGGAATCAAGCCACTCGTAGTTCAAGGAATTCGCAATGAATGGATGACTCATTGCAAAAAGGAAAAATATGTACGAATTTGATTGAGACAATGTTTGAGTGAATTTAGCTGAATAAACCAGGGATTCGATTTTGATGTGTGTTTAGGGTGAATTTGGTTAAGAATAACCAGGGATTCTATTTGGATTTGAGATTTGGGTAGTTGCATCTAGATTGAATCTTTAGATTGCCTACGTACCCTTTTGAAGGGATCAAACCAACGTAGTTCGGAAAAGATTGTTTAATTTGCATGGTTTTGTACCACTTGGGATTTTGGCGTGGTTTTGTACCACTTGGGATTTGGTGTGGTTTTGTACCACTTGAGATTTGATGTGGATGCGGTTGCGTCTATTGGTATGTTAGACTGCCTACGTACCCTTGATGGGATCAAACCGGCGTAGTTCCAAAAGATTGGAAATTAATGGGTAAGTGTGGCCCAATAATTTAGAATATGTGTTTTTGAGACAATTTGAAGATTTTCATAAGTAGATGACCCATGAGAAAAATTGGAAATTAATGGGTAAGTGTGGCCCACTAATTGAGAATTTCTGTTTGAGAGATTTGAATTTAATCTCATTGGAATTTCCATGGGTAGATGACCCATGGGGAAAATTGGATGGTTTTGTCCAATTTTTCTTATTGTCAATATCCAAGAAAAATAATGAGTAATTTTAATTATCCCATTGATTTTTCATAAAATTGACATTTGCACTTGGGATTTGGTGTGGTTTTGTACCACTTGGGTATTGGCGTGGTTTTGTACCACTTGGGTCTTCACTTGACCATCTGGGAATCAATGGGCATTTTTTTTTGGAATTTAAGCCCATTAATTCATAATTTGCGGACTTGAGACTTTGCATCAACTGTTCGCCAACTGACAAGTCTGTTGGGCTTGAGATTTGTGATGAACGAGTCCATTGTGTCTTGATATCCACTTTCACATTAGACCATTGGGTCTTGAGATACCTGCTTGTATTCGACAATCCAACATATTTTAATGGGAAGAACTTGGCCTTTACACCTTGGGCTCTCGGGTTTGTGCGTGGTCTTTGTGACTTTGCACAGGAAGCCCAATTCTTCCACGACATTCACAGTGCTTCACCCTGCTGTTGTTGAGTTGATTTTTGAATACAAGAAGAATTCAATTACAACTGGACTTAGGATAAAGATGGTTACACGCCAATGGCCTTGGGAATTGATGCCTTGCTTTCCTGTACCTTGAATGCATTTTTGAATATATATGGGCCGTGAAATTCTGAAACTTCACTTTTGTATCAAAGAAGAAACCATATTGTTTCTTCCCTTCTGGAGTTTCACGTGGTGGGCTCACCAAAGGGGGCTTTCTCCCTTTTTATCTGCAACAACATTGCTCTTCATGCCTTCAGGTGGTATGTTCACTTTTTTTTTTTGTTTGCTGTAGGGAGCAAGACAAAGCAATTTGTCTTTAAATTGGTGCCTTGCAGGTGGCGTAAGACGAACATGGATAAACTTCAACAGTGGCGCACCACCACACCCATTTTCATCTCGGAAAATCTAAAGTCAGAGGCAAACCCCTGCTCATGATTTCCTTGCAAAGACACCACATTTGATTTTGCTTTGTGATGATTGAAATCATCGTGACAATCCCCACGGATTGAACTTGTGTTTGAGATGCTTGAAGGCATAGTGGAGAGACCCAGCGGTCTTGCTTGCTGTTTGGAATGATGAAACCGTGAAGGAAAACTGATTGTGGCCTTGCTTTGCTCCAGTTGGTCCCTCATAGCTTGGTGCCATTAACAAGTGTCTTTTAATTTAATTAAGACACCCAAGGATAAAAGTCCTTTCCGAGTAAAATCTGAATTAACCTCCTTGTTGATTTGGAACCCCTGGATCTTCCAGGAAAGTAAGCCCCTTGTCCATATAGGATTGGGCTATGTGTATTTCTTTTATATAAAGAAAGACATATGCACCACAAGTTAAGATCACCGGCAAACAAAACGAATGCTTTTTGATATTCTTTCTTTGTTTGCTTTTCCATACACTTGCACAAGCCACCTGTTGCATCATCAAAAGAAGCAAAAAATTGTTTCTTTCCTTCTGAGAGTTCACGTGGTAACCCACATGCCTATCTCCCTGTTTTTTTTTCAGTTCCATGCTTGTATGGATTTTATAGGGATGAGCTCCTTTTTGTTGGCTTGCTGGCAGCAAGTGTTTCAAGTGGAAGGCAATTCAATTGCCGTGGGGGTCTTTTTGATTTGTTGAGGTGAGTCCTTGATTTCAAGGACCTGTTAGCTTGCCATAAAAGAATAAGTCCTCTTGCTTTGTTTCTTTGCTTTTTGGACTTTCCCTCCTTTATTATTATTTTTTCCTTCTGTTTTTCTTCTTCACAAGGAAGGCTTCGTTCTAGACTCCGTGATGGAATCACCACATCATTGTCCATTCTTGCTTTGCTTTTTGCTTGCAGCCAAATCAGACTTGGAGTTGTGACTTTTTCTTGTGACGGGTTTGAGATGGTTTCCACCATTATATGAGATCAATCCTTCCGGATAATTTTGGGTGCTTTACACATCGCGATAACTTGTTTTGGATGCTTTAAGCATCCCCAAGAGAGAGGCCTTGCAATGGATTTGTGAAGGTTTGCTCTGTACTTTTTGTACAGCAGGAGCAAAGATTAACAGAAGCCATGGGAGTATGCCTTGCTCCGGTGTTGTTGTTGGCTTTCTCTGCATTGCGTGACTCCTCTCCTCCTGCGGCTGTCCCCCTTGCTTTTGACTTCATGTTGGGTTCTCCCCCACACCATCGGCTATTCTTCCTTTGATGCTTGTTTGTGGCTTTGGACGCTCAAGGCATCTATGAGAGAAATCTCACTGTCCTTCTGCATTTAAGAACAACGAACAAAGAAATTCGATATTCATATCGAATTTCTTTATCCCGTGCTTGTTGCTCTTGGTAGAGGTCTGTCGGCAATTCCTCAGCGGCTCTGTGGCCTTGCAGGCTTTTATTTTTCTTTGAAGCCTCCTGCAGCCTGCCGGCTGCCCTCCCCTCTTTTTTTTCCAAAACCGTGCCTTTTGTAGGCTAGCCATCAGGGATCCCTTTTGTGAAGGACTCTTCATGCAGTAATCACTCCACCAAAACAGGAACCACCAAACTCTCTTGAGAGTTTTCATTGGTTGGCCAAACTCCTATTTTTTTTAAACTCCTTTTGGATTTGCACGTGGGATCAACCCACCTTATCCCTTGGCTTTGAAACTTGAAAAGCTTATTGGATAATTAGCTTTACTTTTTTTCTGAAACACTTATCATTTTGCTAGCCGTGGGCTTTGACAAACATAGTCCAAATTATATTTTTTTTTGTGCATTTTTTTAGTTCAACAATTGGTGAAGGGCAACAACCAATTCTGATTTTCTAATACAAGTGTTGTATGCATTAGCCATATTCAATTCAGATTTCTCATTTCCCTCTCCCTATAAATACCACTTCCATTCCAAACACTTTCATCAATCATATCCTGGGATTCACAATCCCTCTCTTCCAATTCCTAGTAGACCACTCATCCTAGCACAATCCCCTCTCAAACATTCATCAACCACAGCCTCATACACATTTCCTAAACACAATCCATACAATCCACACCATCTACACCCCTCTTCATCTCTTGCTGCAGCATACATGGTGGACGCTGTGAGAAGCTCCACAACAACATAATTCGTTCTTCACGGGTTTTTCTTACTCTCTCCATGTTTATTATGATTCAAATTCATTTTCCATTAATGGAGTGTAACTAATTACCATAGCTAGGGTTTCAATGTAACCTGACAAGACAATTTCATGTTTTCAAGTTAATGTTACCCTTGTTGATTACTTCTAATTTTCTGGTCTCATTCACTTGTTCTTAGTTGAATCTTTATGCATGTTTAAATAACTGGCCACTATGAACACATGCATGTTGGTTATCTAGTTCAAGTTTACATAAACACCATATGACTCTTGAACCGATTAGTGAATGAGTGGGTAATGCATTTAGGACAAACACCATGTTTCAATGTTTACTTGGTTCCTTTGTGTTCTTCTTAAGCTTAATGAATTCAGATTCATAGCTTAGACTAAACACCATAGCTAAGTTTTGTTTTCTGAGTACTTGATTAAAACCAAACACCATATGGATAATCATACATAAGAAAGAACGAACTCCAGAAGTTGTAATCAAGTTAAGTGATTGTTAACTTGTTGCTTGAAATTGGATTGTCATGGTGAGGTTGAAACCCTAGTGCTTGCCTCCTTTGTCTCTAAATTTTCTAAACATCTACTTGCTGATCACTTGCTACTTTACATTCCCTTTTAGTAGTTTTCAGTCACTTGCTATTTGCTTTCCCTCTTTGTAGTTCTTACTCCAAACAAACTCAACACAACCTCATTTAAATTCTGTTTAGTCTTAGGATTATTTGTGAGTCTAAGTAGTAGTAATAAGTGTCTTTCATCCAAGTCTCTGTGGAACGACCTCATGCTTGCATTCCTATACTATAATTGGTTCGTGCACTTGCGAGAAATAGATAGAGTAAAATCTGTCCAACACTTCAGGATCCCAAATGTCAATTGGACTGCTCACTTACTCTGAACAGGCTCCACCATGTAGATTTTCAGCCTCGATTACTCCTCCAGGAACTCTTCCTATAAATATAAGGCTCAAGCTACATTCAAAGGGTTCAAACATCAAACCAAAGCCTCCCACGGAGCAACTTATATTTTCCTGTAATGCACTTTCAATATTTTACTTGCTTTCCTAGGAGTAGTGTTAGTTTGTAAGGAAAATCCGTTCATCAATATATCATATGACCCTTGATTTTCAAGGCGCCAGAGCACCATCCCTGTTATTCGCTCATTCACCCCATATATCATACAACCGCCGCTTACTGAGCGACTCGCCGAAGCACCGCCCAAAATCCACCATCAACATCACCGCTAAACGGCCTTGTAGCTCAGGCCATGAACCTAACGGCCGAGATCAGTTCCTCTCTCGGCCACAATCGTTTGATTAAAAGTCAAGTCCAAACAGGCGCACCACTTAACCATTTCCATCCAAACCACATCTCGACGCACGGTAGACCGTGCTGGCATGCCCGCGCACAACCGCACCGCATCCAAAAGCAGGAAGCCGCGTGTCAACGCATATCCCCTCGGCTCGGAACTCCAGGCCGTGAGATTTGCGCGGTAGACAGGAACCTTGAAACCCTTAGGAAATTCCTCTTGATCAAAGTGCTTCGGATATGGTCTCCGGAAGACTGGCCTACCAATCCTCCTAGCGTGGGGCACCATATCTTAAATCATTTGTTCGACCACACCTTAGTTGATTGCTTGGTTTCCTAGCAATGGGTTGTTTGCATTTTCGCCAGGATTATTCCAACCACCGACCCTGACGAATTGGTTGATATGAGGCCTAGCAAAATTAGCTTCGGCACCCTGGTGAGCTTGTGGGCGGCCTAGCAATGGATCGAACCTCTCATTGATTTGAGCATTTTGAGTGGCCATCATCTGCACCATTGTTTGGGCAATGGTTTGGGCCATCTCTTGCATTCGCTGAAGGTGGAGGTTGTTCAAAGTCTCCATGGCATGGATGAGTTGTTGGACTTGTAATGAAGTGGCTGGATTCGGCCTCAAAACTAGTCCCCCAATGACTTTCGTAACATCTTCTACTAACATGTGGTCATGGCCAACGACCGTGGCTCGATCGGGGCCATTTTGTTCTTGTTGAACGGTTGGAACATTTTGTGGCTAAGTATTCATAAAGAGCGAACCAGCCATGCTTGTCTCTAATTCTGACCGAAGTCTATATTCTTCAAATTCTTGATCTCTTCTAGGATTCCCCTTGATGTTTACGACCATAAAAAACCTAGTGGTCCCACCAGGCATGCCAAATTATGTTTCTCTCTTTTCAACCGATGTGGCCAACGGAAGGAACTTTTGGTCCTTATTCTTTTGAGTGTGGGGCGTGCCACCAGCAAGCCATGAATTTGGGCTTGAATGGAATGTGAGTAGATGGATATGTTGCACATCTGACTTCTAATCAAGTGATTGATCTGCCAATCAAGGAATCTCCTCTTGGCCTAGGTTCTTTCACTTCCTTTGGGCTTCAGGATGGTTAGGGTTTGTATGGGTGTTTTTGTGATTTTTAGGTGTTTTAAGTGAAGATGGGGCAATTAAATTAAATGTGCATTTAAATGTAAAGACAAGAATTAAAGTGCGATAAAATAAACCAAAGCGATAAATAAAGAAAGAACAAAATAAAGGCGATAAGAACGATAAGAACAATAAACTAAATTAAACTTGAAATTAAAGTTAATGAAAATGCAATAACAATGAAAAGTAAAGCAATGGAAATAAACTTGAATTTAAAAGAGAAGATAATGTAAATTGAAGAAGAATTTAAACTTACCCTAGCAAAGGGAAGAACTCGCTACACTAGGTGCTTGAAAAGTAAAATTCTAACTCTAGGAAACGAAAAGTGTAAGATGAAAAATAGGTTTGTCTGTCTAATGTTGTGTGTCCTCTGCCTTCGTTTGGTGAAGTTTATATAGGGCGTCTGTTAGCCCATGGGCTGGCCATTGAATGGCCAAATATCAACTCTTTTAAAATTTCTTTCCTTTTCAGGCCCCCTTAAATTTGTGGGATTGCATTGATGGAGATATTCTGATATGCTTGATTCTTTCTTGCTTTGGAACATCCTAAATTATTATCATCCTCCTTTATTTATTTCCTTATGAGGCATCTGTCACGTGCATGTAATCCTCCAGAAATCTTGGGCTCAAATCGGTGGCTTGGGCTTGGACCTCCTAGCTCTCTTGAATTGCCACCCATTTTTATTGCATATATTATATAATAAAATTCATACTCGTTCACACATATATATATACACATATATACATAAAATAGGACCCAGCCGCATATTCAAAAGACCTCAAAGCTTCATATGCATATTTGTATTTATTTACCTATATATATATATATATATATATATATATATATATATATATATATAAGACAATTAGACCCGACTAGCAAAAAAATCCAAACACTACAACCGCCAAAAACCCCAAGGCCCAACCGGCCACATCTTGGTTTCCATCCGGCCCTAAATGACAGGGCCCGACCCAAATTCCACTTTGGAATTCAAGCCGAACCTTGTGCGTGTCCAACACCTGGCAAGTGCCGAGCACAAATGACCTAATCGCCCTTCTAGTCAAATTTCAACTAAAAATGGGGTTTGACTTTTGCCAAAAATTTCAACAGTCTCCCCTGCAATTAGACCAATCCCAAGATTACACCTATCAAACATGCATATAAAAATATACACCAACTACCAGCATACAAAAATTTACATACTAACAGTTAGACAAGTGTTCTAGGGCAATATCAGAGCTCTACACAGATTAGATTACAAGTATAAAATAATTATACAAGACCCTACGTTGTCAAGGGATGTGGCAGAAGATGGACTCGGCCCAGTGGTGGTGCACTGGCACACGACTACTGCCTGGGGGCGCAAAACATTTAAAGGGTGAGTGGACCAAAAACAAAGCTTTAGAACATAGCATATAAACATACTAACCCTCTGTAAAAACAATTATAAAACTAAATCATTTCTTATATATACTCGTACTGGGATCAAAGCATTCATATATATATATATATATATATATATATATATATATATATAGTCAATCACACACTTGATTAAAACATTAAGTCCTCGAAAGCATTGAAAACAACTTTAAATCTACCACCTAGGAGTTATTATTCCGTCAATTCCTTTAATTTCCGTCAATTCCATTTGTTTCGTCAATTCCAACCTCGTGCCACCGGAGTGAGACGTCCTAGCAAACCTCGGGAAACAAAATGCCACCAGAGCCGCAATCCTCGCGGGATTCAGGGGACACTTGGTCCATCTGAGCCGCGTACCTCACACCCACGGTTTGGGCATCCCCGAAACTCGTGGGGCGATCTCTAGCATGCTGACCTACCCGAAGGCAACTAGATGTCCGTCGACATCAATATAACCGAAGGCAACATAGTTTCATTCCAAAGGCAACCTTATTTCTGAGGCAACATTATTTATACTGAAGGCAACCTTATTTCCAAGGCAACCTTGATAAATCTTGGGTACCTATGGTGGTTTAAAATAATTATATATAAATAATTCTGGAAAAGATTAAAGTTTATAAAACTATTCCTTAAATCCTACTACCATTTAATCTGATTATACCTCAATTCTGACTCTCAAATCCCTTTTATCATTTTCAACTAGGCAGCATATACATAAACAGAAATGTTAAAATCTATCAAGTTATACTAGAAAAGCTGTATTCAGAAAAATCAAATAATGAAATAAATTGCATAAATCATTTATAAAACAAAAAGGTCCACTCACAGATGCTCTGAGCTAGCTGGACCCTTTAAAGGTCCCTCCTACGGGTCACCTGGTGCCCAAGGTGCCTGAATAACCATCATAATCTTTTATTAATAACTCTGTTCAATAATATAATATTTAAATAAAAACCCTGACCCCCAGCTCCTAAAAGTGTGTACATCTCTTTAAAGGTCATTCCTATGCCCACATTAACTTTCCTCTCAATGGGCATGATTTAGAAATAACTCGGGACTCAAAAGCGATAAAGTCCCAAAAAGTCAACTTGGGACCCCGTGGGATCCACGATCTCAGAATTCCGATCCGATCATTCCTAGAGGTTCCAATAAGCCTAGGACATATGTCCTGAAAGGTTGGCCTCAATCGGACGGTCGACTTGCTCACAATCGCTCGATTGGACGGACGAATGATTTTCCGTAATCCTAGCCCAAGGGTTGGTCTGTTCGAAGTATCCGAGACTTCGATTCACACGATCCTAAAATTACCTAGATCAACATACTCCAGTTTGACTATGATCTAACTGTCCAAACGTATTGAACCCGGAAATCACACACTATGCGAGATCCGTTCGGGGTTCAACCGTTGTCCAAATTCAGATGCATGAAATCCTACACGCTCGTGAGGACACGAGGATCATTCTAGGACCAAGAGTGGTCCTGATACTTGGCTCATGCTCCGCCCACGCACCGGCAGCGTGTGGGTGTGCATAGTAAATTCGGGCAGCCGAATATTCTCCAAACCACTGGCCCAAACTCTTATCCTAGGTAAAACACCTAATTTGGAACCACTTTTGTTCTTGGACTATAGCCAAAAAATGGCTGGAAGTAGCTGAAATCGAGCTCTCAAAACCGATAGAACCTTAACTCGAAAATCAACCTATCAAACCTTGAAATCTCTCAAAACCTACCCATCCATCATCTAGAACGTGAAAAATAGTCAAAAATTCATACCACACATGTCCATATTGGTGGCCGGAGGAGAGAGAAATCGGCGATGAAAAATTGACAGCAAAACCGTTCGGAAACGGAATGTTTTCTGACGGTTCCAGGTGGCGATTGGTAGGGGGAAGGATGGGCCTAGGCTGCGGGGTTGACGTTGGTCAGATCCTGGCCGGTCCGGTGGCTGGGTTGGTCGGCGTCGGTGGCTGGGAGGAGGTGAAGTGGTGGCCTAAAAATACAGTCGAGTAAGGGGGTTTTCGCGAGAGAGAGGGAGAGTGAGGAGAGAGAAAGGAAAACAAATTTTAAAATTTTAATTTTTTGCAAATTACGATTTTTCCCTTTTGCGTAATTTGATCGTATTTTCTCCGTTACAAGTCCGATTCGAGTCCACTAAGTGTCTACGGACTCGTTTCATCGCGCTGTACGCAACCGTACAAGTGGAATTTCCAAATTCTTCCTTGGTCAAAAACTCAACTTAAACCCTAATAAAATATTCTAAGGGTATAACTGTCTTTTCCTCTATTAAATTATTAATTAAATATTAATTAAGGTTTGGGTTGTTACACTAAAGCCTGAGCAAAGCCAGCCGCAACACTCCAACAAGTCCGGCCCCTCCGGACGCAGCCCAACCGCCTATTTGCAAGAGACCTTAAAACTCTCGATCACAAAAATCTCGTGCAAATCGGCCACCAAAACCAGCCTCAATAGAGCACAGCCCGGATTGCCCTAGCCCGGCCGTCACGCTTCATCATCCCGGCTGCATCTCGAGATTCCAGCCCGGTTGCAGTCGAGCCTTGGATTCCTGCTGCCATTTTTCTCCTTCCCAGCCAGCGTCTCAAATCCAGCTATTACTTTTCTTAAGCCCGGTCAGTTCTCATGTGCAATAACCCCAAGAGCTCTTTTGCTTGCACTTTTGAAAGGTGCCCGAGTTAGGTGGATATTCACCACCCCCAAACAAGTGATAATGTTAATAATTATATTTATTGATTTTTAACTAATTTATAAAACTAAATAATTTTTTGGATTTTAAAAAGCAATTTAAAAATATTTTTAATAATTAATTTGAATTTAAAATATTTTAATACCTAAAATTACTTAAATGCTTGTGCCACATTAGCAAGTTAACACTTTTATTGAAAAATATAACGGTTTTATATATATGCAATATGCATACTGTGGGAGTCAATTTCCTCCCACGGGAATATTCGCCTAAAGATTCCTTCGTCTTCTCCGCCTCTCTTTCTCCCTGCAAAACGAATAGCAATAAGAGGACCACACCCGGGGGGTGTTGGCCAAAGGCCCTCCGATGCCTAAATTAGTTCAATTGATTTAGGGCAAAAAACCAATAGCTAAATAGGGTACGGAGTTTATATGTGTTTTTGGGATGAACCGAGCGGCCGAAGCCTTATGTAAAAGAGGGAGAGAAAGGAGGTGGCTAGGGTTTCTGAGAGATAATTTCTGCAGAGTTTTAGTAGGAGTTTTAGACGTACCTTCACCCTTGTGTGTAGCTAGGTATTTATAGGAGTCTCGGGAGCTAGGGTTTCAGAGGAATAATTCCGTAGATGGAAGGGAATTATTCCTCCCCAATTTGGCGAGATTTGACTAATTAGGGATTTGATTTATTTGATTTAAATCAAATCCCTAATCAGGATAGCAATCAAATCAACACCTAATTAAATTAGGCAACTCCTCCATTAATTGAGAATATTCGTAGGAATCAAATCAATCCTCAACCTAATTAGGTAACATTCTATTTAATTGGGTAACCCCCAATTAAATTGAATAATTCCCAATTAGGTCAAATAATCCCCAAATGGAAGGAATTATTTGACCTAGGGTTATGAATTAATTCGGTTCCCACAAATGCCCCCCAGCTTCTGCATGGCGCGTGGTGGCATGTAGGAGATGTAAATTATCTGTTGGGCTGTCCAGCTGTAACTGGGCTTCCTTCAGTGAGTTGGACTCATTTTGCAGATTGGGTTCCCAATTGGAGTGAGCTTTTGACTGTTCTTGGAGTTGGGTTCCCAATAGGAATGGGCTTGCAATTCCTTCTTGACCTAGGATGCCCAACCTGTGTAAATGTAGGGCTTCTCTTCACTCTTCTTCACATCGCAAACTTAACTTCTCTACTTTCTAGCTTGAGAGAGATCTTGGAGAATTTGTACTGCTTGTCGAAGAGAGGAGTCGCCGTGCATCCAAAGGTAAGTCGAGCACGTATATTTCTTTTTCTTCGTCTTTTCTTCTTTTTTGCTGCGAAGGCTAGCTGGGGGAAGTCCGGCTAGTTGTCGTCGTGACATGCGATGGCTGATAGTGGGCGGCAGTCGTGGTAGAGCAGGTGCGCGCAGGTGGACCAGCTATTGCCTATCGTCGCAGGTCTGGGCTGAAGCATGCTTGGCCTCATGCGTTGCGGGCCTGTCAGCTGGGCAAGTATCAGGAGGAAGTTGGTGGTCTGCCCCCTGCCCAGAATGTTGAGAGATGGAAGCAGAATGGTCCAGATTCTGATGATCTGCCCAAAGTAAGGCTGACGTCAAGTCTTCTAGAAATGGAGTTGCGACTTCGCGTGCGAATGATGTGTCTCTGTTGAGGATGAAGCCAAAGTCCAATTCTGCTGGGAAGACTCAAGTGGGGTTTGTTCCATCATCATCCGAGCCTCCTACTGACAAGCTTGAAAATCATGATCTGCTTCGTGAGGTAGTTCGTGCCCGATCCCGTTCTGCCGAGCGTCAAAGAGATGCAGATATTCCTCTTCGTAGTTCGAGTCGTCTGCATCAGTCAAAGAATGGAGATCGAAGTGGGAGATCTGCTCATGGCTCGGTTGTTGAGACACGGGCAGTCAAGAGTGGAGTTGATTCTGCCTCATGGACTTCTTCGGAGGCGAGGTTGGCAGAGTCTAAGAGGATGAGAGAGTCATCTGGCCGGGCGAAGGGTTCTTCTGCAACGTCAGTTGTTGGTCCCAAGGTTGACAGGCCCAACCCCACAGGAGGTGCATGCGTGTCTAATCTGCTCAAGACGAACTTTCTGTCAAGCTCGTCCACTTGTGCTGAATTAGTTAACCACGTCCACCAGGCCGGCGAACTTGGCACCTTCTCGAGTCTTTCCTTGGAAAAACAAAGGGAAGCGACACTCCATTTGCTTCCGTCTTGAGCGTAAGAATGTTGACGTCTCATTTGGTTATGACAAGCTTCTTGCTAAGTTTGGCGCCTATAACAAGTCTGCATTAGAGATGGAGACATTGAGATGCTCTGTTCTGACTTGCTCCATGTGCAAAGTGAGCAGGTTAATGCTGTGAACATGGCAGGAGCTGAAGAACAGGCAGCCGAAGAGGCGGTAGCTGAAGAGAATGAAGCAGAGGAGGATGCAGCAGATGAGGTAGTGGCAGACGTCGCAGATCAAGCAGGTGGAGCTGCTGAGAACGTGGCTGATCAAGCGGATGCCGAAGAGGCTGTAGATCAGGGATCTCCTGCTGGCATCCTAAAGTAAATGAAGACTCCTTTATTTCTTTTCACCTTGTAGTCTGCTTTCTTGTTTAGAATAATTGGCCTTATTCAACCATCTTCCTTTTGTTGAACTTGGCCGGCTGGTCAGCTTGCTATGGAAATTTCAGTTATTTTTTCAACTTCAATTAGCATATTGACTTGTGGACTGCTTGAGTAACCAGCCTGCATTTTGATTGCGCATCTTCTTTTGGAGATTTTATGATTGCCAGGGTCCCTTTTAAGGGACTCCGTGCGTGTTCTGCGCATCCCGTAAGATGTTTTCCCTTAGGAAATTGGCGAGGGCCAGGGTCCCCCTTAAGGGACTCTGGGCGTGTTCTGCTCCCGTATGATGTTTTCCCTTAGGAAATTGGCGAGGGCCAGGGTCCCCCTTGAGGGACTCCGGGCGTAGGAAATTGGCGAGGGCCAGGGTCCCCCTTAAGGGACTCCGGGCGTGTTCTGCTCCCGTAAGATGTTTTTCCTTAAGAAATTCCTGGCGCACCCTGCGTTTCCCTTAGGACGTCTCCCTTAGGACGCTTTTTATGGGCTACGTCTCCCAAAGGACGCATTGGTCGTCGCCCTGCGTCTCCCGAAGGACGCTGCTTATGGGCAACTGTGTGACTATCCTGCCTCCCTTAGGAAACGGATAGGAACCTGGATACCTCCCTTAGGAAATTCCTGGCGCACCCTGCGTCTCCCGAAGGACGCTTCTTTATAGGCTGCGTCTCCCGAAGGACGCTTTGGTCGTCGCCCTGCGTCTCCCGAAGGACGCTGCTTATGGGCAACTGTGTGACTATCCTGCCTCCCTTAGGAAACGGAGAGGAACCTGGATACCTCCCTTAGGAAATTCCTGGCGCACCCTGCGTCTCCCTGAGGACGCTTCTTATGGGCTGCGTCTCCCGAAGGACGCTTTGGTCGTCGCCCTGCATCTCCCGAAGGACGCTGCTTATGGACAACTTATATGGAGATATTCTGGTATGAGTAGGCAGATAAGACATTCTGGAATGAGAAACTGAACTTATATTGACGTTTATAAGGTTACAGCACTTTATTCGAGAATGTAAATAACTGGATACAAGAAAACCAGAAGCTTCTAGCTGTTGCTTCTCTTCTTCAGAGATGTATAGGGCTCAGTCATCTGCTTGGGACTAAGGAGGAAGCATCATGGATAATACTTTCGGAGATGGTAAGCGTTCCACTGTCGTGGAATTTCCTTCCCTTCCATGGTATCTAGTGTGTAGCTCCCCCTGCCCCCGGACCGGCTGACTACATAAGGTCCCTCCCAGTGAGGATTCATCTTTTTTGACCCTTGCCTTGCTGCAGTGATGAAAGCCTTCCTTAGCACGAGATCGCCTGGTTGAAACTGTCTGACTTTGGCTCTTTTGTCGTAGTAAGACTTCAACTGTTGTTGATAGGAGGCGACTCGGACAATAGACTTTTCTCGTTCGCCCTTAAGCAAGTTGAGGTTGAGCTTCATCTGCTCGGAGTTCTGATCAACACTGCCCACCTCAAGGCTTATGGAGGGGACAGTGATGTGAGGAGGGATGATCGCTTCCGTCCCATAGGCGAGGGAAAATGGGGTTTCGCCAGTCGATCTCCTTTTGATGGTGCGATAAGCCCATAGTACTCTGGGGAGTTCATCCACCCATTTCCCTTCGGCGCCTTCTAGCCTTTTCTTCAAGCAGTCTAATATGACTTTGTTGGATGCCTCGGCCTGTCCATTTTCTTGCGGATATCTCGGGGTAGACAGGTGTTGTTTGATTTTGTATTTCGCGAAGAAGGCGGTGATATGTTTGCCGATGAATTGTGAGCCATTGTCGGTTACCAGTGACTGTGGGCAGCCAAACCGGCAGATGATGTTTCTCCAAATGAATCGCTCCACATCGGCTTCTTTAGTAGAGGATAGAGCGTCGGCCTCGATCCATTTAGTAAAGTAGTCGGTGGCGACGATCATCATGTCCTTTTTGGCGGGCGCCTGCGGCAGAGGACCCACTAAGTCAATGACCCATTGCATGAATGGCCATGGACTGTTTTGTGGATGGTGGACTTCCGCAGGCAAGTTAGGAATTGGCTTGTATCGCTGACAACGATCACATTTCTTGACATACTCAGTGGAGTCGTGGCGCATAGTAGGCCAGAAGTAGCCTATGTTTAGAGCCTTCTGGGCTAGTGATCTGCCCCCAGAGTGGTTGCCACACTCACCGCCGTGAATTTTGCAAAGGACCTCGAGTGTTTGAGAGTATTTTATGCAGGTAAGATGAGGGCCGGAGTATGATCTGCGGACGAGCTTGTTGCCGTGCATGTAGTATCTCGCGGCCTTCTGCTGGACTTTTCTAGCTTCGGATTTGTTCATTGGTAGATTTCCATTCATCAGGTAGTCGATGATGGGGTCTTGCCAGCAGGGGTCCTCGTCAATCTGCATTGCTTCGATTGGCTCTACTTCTTCAATGCTTGGTCGGTCAAGGTGTTCGACCGGGATGGAGCGTCTGAATTGGGTATCCAGCGCCGATCCTAGGCTTGCCAGTGCGTCCGCATGCGCGTTCTCTGCCCGAGGCACTTGTTGGATGGTGAAGGTAGGAAACGCCTTCAATAGCTCTTGGACTTTGTCAAGGTACAAGATCATCCTTGGGTGCTTTGCCATGTATTCACCTGAGGCTTGATTCGTGATCAACTGGGAATCTGAGTAGATGGCTAGCTTCTTGATCGCTAGCTCCTTTGCCAGGCGCAGGCCAGCGAGCAATGCCTCGTATTCTGCCTCGTTGTTTGAGGCTGGAAAACCAAGCCTGATGGCCTGCTCCAATAGGGTCCCATCTGGGGTGGTGATGACGACACCTGCTCCCGCTCCTTTTTGGTTTGACACTCCGTCTACGCGCAATTGCCACATGTCTGTGGGTTGGCCAGGTTCAGCGGATGTGCCATCTGTTTTTGAACTTTCCTTCTTATGGTTGACCAGCTTCGCTTCTTCAGCTGACGAGGTGAATTCTGCCACAAAGTCTGCTAGAGCCTGAGCTTTTATTGCAGTCTTTGGCCGGTAGAGGAGGTCGTACTGGCTTAGTTCTATAGCCCATTTCATGAGTCGCTGGGAAGCGTCGAGGCTGTGAAGTATTGATCTCAAAGGAAAGTCGGTCATGACGATGACTCGATGAGCTTGGTAGTAGGGTCGTAACTTTCTCGCGGAAACTACAAGTGCCAAAATAAGCTTTTCCAATTTCGGGTAACGAGTCTCTGCATCGAGGAGAGCTTTTGAAGTGTAGAATACTGGATGTTGGGCCCCTAGTTCTTCTCGAATGAGAGCTGAGCTAACGGCCGAGTTGGACACTGCCAGGTACACGAACAAGTCCTCGCCTGGAACTGGTTTTGAGAGCAGGGGAGGTGAAGTGAGGTAAGTCTTCAGATTCTGAAAAGCTACTTCGCACTCCTCATCCCACTTATCTCTTTGTCATTTTTTCAAAGCTTTGAAAAATGGTTTGCACTTGTCGGTAGATCTCGAGAGGAATCGATTGAGGGCCGCTGCTCTGCCCGTCAAACTTTGTATTTCCTTCATTGTGGAAGGCGACTTTATCTCGAGAATGGCCTTGATTTGTCGTGGGTGTGCCTCGATACCTCGTTGCGTGACTAGGTACCCTAGGAATCGGCCGGACGATACGCCAAACGTGCATTTACTTGGATTCAACTTCATGTGATACTGGCGTAGCAAGCTGAATGCCTTGGCGAGGTTTTTGATGTGATCTGCACGTTTTGGGGCTTTGACCAGCATGTTGTCCACGTAGACTTCCATAGTCTTGCCAATTTGCTCCTTGAAGATTTTATTCACAAGCCTCTGGTATGTTGCTCCGGCGTTCTTTAGCCCAAAGGGCATGACCTTGTAGCAGTAGGTCCCTCTCTCGATGATGAAAGAAGTTTTCGCCTTGTCATCCTCGTGCATCATGATTTGATTGTAGCCGGAGTAGGCGTCCATGAAGCTGAGCAGCTGATTGCCGGAGGTGGAATCCACGAGTTGGTCGATTCTTGGCAATGGGAAGTTGTCTTTAGGACATGCCTAGTTGAGGTCAGTGTAGTCGACGCAAACTCTCCATTTGCCATTTTCCTATTTCGCCACCAGAACAATGTTGGCCAACCACTCCGAGTAGGAGACCTCTTCAATGAAGCCGGCTGCTAGAAGTTTGTCGATCTCGGCTTCGATGATTGCGACCCGCTCTGGGGCGAAGTTGTGTCTCTTCTGTGCCACTGGCTTGCTGGCAGGGTTGACGTGGAGGCGATGGCAGATGATGTTCGGGTCCACCTTCTCGTCTAGGCTTAGGCGCGAGCCGATCCGCGCTTTTTTGTCTGGCTGGTCAGGATCCAAGGCTATTAGCTCGACGTCCTCTTCGAGTTTCCATCCTTCTTCAGGAGAGACCTCTGGACGGATTTCCTCGACTTGGTCCTGACGCTTTGATTGCTATAAGAAGATAGCTTTTTCCTTCCCCTTCTGGCTTGCTCGGTTGCTAGGAGTGGGATTTGGCTGTTCTACTCCCTTCAGATCTGCCTGATTCACAGGGAGGAATTGTGTTGTCTTGCTTTTCTTCAACCCTTGAGCTGAGCATTTCCTCACCATTGCCTGGTCGCTGTTGATCTGGCCGACACCGCCCCCAGGAATTGAGTAGCGGATTTTCTGATGAGTGGCAGAGGTGAAGGCGTTGATCTTACCAATCCATGGTCTGCCTACGATGCCATTGTAGGGTGAGACTTCGTCAATGACCATGAATGTTTGTGAGCTGATTATAGGTGGGGAGTAGACGTCGAGATCTATTGTGCCCACGGTAACCGTCGTTGCGCCATTGAAGCCAGTCAGCGACCTGGCTGATTTGTTAATCTTTGCTTCAAAGCCCATCTGTTGGATGACAGTCAACTGCAGGATATTGGCTGTGCTGCCTTCATCCACATGGATTCGGTCAACCATGGCTTGAGCGATTTGAATGCTGACGACAAGGGCGTCGTTGTGTGGCATGTCGAGGCCGATCAGATCTTTCTTCTGGAAGCCGATCACTGGGTCGTCTTCCGTCGATGGAAGGTCGGTCGAGACTTGGGAGACCACCGTCGCCTGTTTGATCTTCCTGCTTTGTAGACTTCTTTGCGGCGATTCGATCGTCATCCCAGAGCGCATAGCGTTCCGCTATTGCGAAGACCTCTGCCAGAGTCTGGCTGGGAGCGATAGTCAGCTCGCGGTATAAGTCGTGTTCAGCTGGAAGGCCTTTCTTGAATGCGGAGGACGCGATCCGGTCGTCACATCCTATGATGTTGGCCTTTTCTGCTTTGAATCTCTTGATGTAGTCTCGAAGGGATTCGTCGGACTTCTTGCGTAGGTTGAACAGGTGGTCGGGGTTCTTCTTGATTGTCCGGTAAGACGTGTATTCTTTCGCGAAGACGTATGCCAACTCCTTGAAGCTGCTGATCGACCCAGATGGTAGGGTGTGGAACCAGTCCTGAGCTGCTCCCCGCAGAGTCATCACAAACACCTTGCACATCAATGCGTCGTCGGCCTTGTGGAGGATCATGACACTTTTGAAGTGTTTTAAGTGACTTTCGGGATCAGAGTCTCCCTTGAAGGGCGTAAACGAAGGCGTCGAGAACCGCTTCGGGGGAGCCGCCTGCTCAATTTCGACAGTGAAAGGCGTGGAGTTAGCTTCGTCCATCTCCTTGCGTAGCGCATCTTCGAAGTTCCCGCCGGCTTTCAAGTCTCGTAGTTGGTCACTCACAAGCTTCTTGACGTCCTCTGCACGCATTGCTGGTTGGACACGTCGACGACCCTCGTGATTTGGACGGCGCTGATTGACCTCCTCGTTGATTTGCAAGGTTGGAGCTTCTCGGCTGCGTTGCCTAGGTGGCGTGTTGGTGGACTGCGCTTGCGAGTGATTCTCCTCAGCTTGTCGACGAGAATTGGTCCTTCGAGAGTGAGCAGCGGAGCGCCTTTCCTCTCGATTCTCACCGTGAAGGTTGTCAGGTTGACCTCCTTGGGAGCCTAGCCTTTGAAGAACGTTCCTCGACGAGTGAACAGCAGAGCACCTTTCTTCACGATCCTCATTGCGATGGTCGTCAGGCTGATCTCCCTTGGAGCCTAGCCCTTGAAGAGCACTCCCCTGCGGGCCTAGGCGGTTGCGAACGTGGAGTCGTGGTCCCTGCCTTCCTCGCACGTTGCTCTGAGTGTGGCCTGCAGATGCTTGTGACATGTTGGCGAGCTGATCACATTGTTGTCCCTCTCCTTGTCTGCTCATGCCTGCTTGACCTGCTCTGCGCCCGTCGATCTGCCTGTTGGCACAGTCGTCCATCCTTCTCTCTTCGCCCATTGTTCCAAGGCCAAGGTTTTGAGCTAGACTGATTTGGTTGAGGAGCTGCCTCATCAAATTGCTTTGGTAGTCCATTCTCAGAGCTAGCTGATCAACTCTCAAATTGAGGTCTGCTTGACTTCGTGGATCGGGAGGAGAGAAGTGTGTGGGGCCCAACTGCATACGGGCTAGGGTTTCATTGGAGGTGTACGCAGGAGCGTGTGTTGAGCGCGGATGCAATGGAGGGAATGGATGAAGTTGCTCCAAGACCGGGCCTAAGTCGGCGGTGGTGACGAGTCCACTTTGATGGGAGGTTCCACCATGCTCGGCGGTGGTGCCATGAGGATGGCCAAATCCGGCCAAGGGGCCTTGGGCGGCTACGGTGACCGGCGCAGTGGTGAGAGGTGGTGGCGCCACCATGTCGATCGCGGGATCATGGGTAGAGTGGCTTTGGGCCGTCGCGGATTGACCCATGGCGGCGGCTTTGCCTCTCGTCATCTTGCTTCCAACCATGGTTGTTTGGAAGGCTTCGGTGGATTGGAAAATAGGAGGAACGGATTCCTTGAGCACGCTTTGAGTATATCTCGTGCTCTCAATGAAAGCACCAATTTGTGGGAGTCAATTTCCTCCCACGGGAATATTCGCCTAAAGATTCCTTCGTCTTCTCCGCCTCTCTTTCTCCCTGCAAAACGAATAGCAATAAGAGGACCACACCCGGGGGGTGTTGGCCAAAGGCCCTCCGATGCCTAAATTAGTTCAATTGATTTAGGGCAAAAAACCAATAGCTAAATAGGGTACGGAGTTTATATGTGTTTTTGGGATGAACCGGGCGGCCGAAGCCTTATGTAAAAGAGGGAGAGAAAGGAGGTGGCTAGGGTTTCTGAGAGATAATTTCTGCAGAGTTTTAGTAGGAGTTTTAGACGTACCTTCACCCTTGTGTGTAGCTAGGTATTTATAGGAGTCTCGGGAGCTAGGGTTTCAGAGGAATAATTCCGTAGATGGAAGGGAATTATTCCTCCCCAATTTGGCGAGATTTGACTAATTAGGGATTTGATTTATTTGATTTAAATCAAATCCCTAATCAGGATAGCAATCAAATCAACACCTAATTAAATTAGGCAACTCCTCCATTAATTGAGAATATTCGTAGGAATCAAATCAATCCTCAACCTAATTAGGTAACATTCTATTTAATTGGGTAACCCCCAATTAAATTGAATAATTCCCAATTAGGTCAAATAATCCCCAAATGGAAGGAATTATTTGACCTAGGGTTATGAATTAATTCGGTTCCCACACATACGTTTTTGGGGAAAGGAAAACTTGTTGATAGGTAAGATTTTGGGGAGGATAGAGAAAGGAAGAATGAAAAAAAATGGTACTAGATGATGTTAACTTTCCTTGTTGTAGAATTAGCCTTTTTTTTTTCTTTTTCAATTAGAAGTAAATTAGGTTTTTGTTTTAAAGATGATGTGTCAACTTTCAATCCCTTAGATTAAATTTTTAGGGTAATTTTATTTGCACTCCATTATTTTCTCTTTTCACCCCACATTCTCTTTACACCCCATTAAATTTTAGTGAAATTTAAAATTACTCTCTACACCCCATATTTCTTCCTAAATTGCCTTCATTAACCTCATTTCTAACTTTGTCTGTGTAAACCCCATCAAGCTAAACCGTATATCCCATCTCATAGCAAACCCTACCCCATCGCAAACTCCATCCCATTGCAAACACACTCTATCGCAAACCCCATCCCATTGCAAACTTCATCCCATTTCAAACCCATCAGACAATCTCATCCCATCGCACGCATCGCAAACCCCAACCCATCGCAAATCTCATCCCATCGCAAACACCTTGTATTGCCAAATCTCATCCGACCACAAATCGAAAGGATGCATCTTGTGCGACACATAACCTTTGAAAAGCCAAGGTTTGCATTGAATTTTTATTTGTATATTTATATTTCTGAGTGATATTTCACAAATTTCATATGTTTTAGAGTATATAGATGTGTTCATGGTTGTGATTATGTCGAAAATGTATGTATAATTCAAACTTGGTCTTACAAAAATAGCTGTTACTTTCGGTGGGTTACCAACGAAATCATTGCATTGTGTCAATGGTAGTCCACCAAATTCGTTTCTGTTTTTCAGTTGTAGACTACTGAATTTGTTTCGGGTTTTCAATAGTCTTACCGAAATCATTTCTATTTTTCAATGGTAGTCCACCAAATTCGTTTCTGTTTTTCAGTGGTAGTCTATAGAATTCGTTTTGGTACCTAAACCCTTTCGGTAGTTGTGGGAGCAATTTCTTCCCACGAGAATATTTGATTGATAGATCCCCCTTTCTTCTTTGCCGCCTCTTTCTTCCTACAAAACAAATCAGATGAGAGGACCACACCCAGGGGGGGGGTGTTGGCCAAAGGCCCTCCGATGCCTAAGTTAGTTCAATTGATTTAGGGAAAAATCATAGCCAACTAGGGTATGGAGATATATATGTAAGGTGTAAACCGAGTGGCTGGAGCCTTGAGTGGTGGCTGGAGCCTTGTATAAAAGGGAGAGAAAGTGTAGCGGCTAGGGTTTGTGAGGGATAATCTCTGCAGAGTTTCAGTAGGAATTTAGACGTACCTCAACCCTTATGCGTAGCCATCTATTTATAGGGCCTCGGAAGCTAGGGTTTCATAAAAATAATTCCATAGATGGAAAGGAATTATTCTTCTCTGATTTTGTGAGATTGGCTTAATTAGGGATTTGATTTAAATCAAATCCCTAATTATGGTAGAAATCAAATCAATCCCAATTTAATTAGGTAACTCCCAATTAAATTGAGTAACTCCCAATTAGGTCAAATAATCCCCAGATGAAAGGAAATATTTGACCTAGGGTTTTGATTTAATTTGGTTACCACAGTAGTGGGGTATCGAATTTGTTTCAATTTTTCAGTGATCATCTTCCAAATTTGTTACTAAGTTTTTATTTAATATCGTTTCTCATATATGAAAAGGACTCGCAAATGTACTATTGAGGCCTCATCATCTCAACCTAATAGAGAGGGCCTCACAACCTCAGTGAGAATATATAGAGAGGTGAGGTTAGCCCCTCAAGAGAACCAGCCCCTCAAGAGGACTAGCCCCAGCATGGTCCCCCAAACCACTCTAAGGATACTGCAAAGGTTGAAGATGTAATTGCTGCTCGTGATACTAATGTTAAGGTAGATGTCGAGCCTAGTGAGCCCTCTCGAGTTGGTCATATTGATCCATCTTTACTTATGAGTTTCAAAACTCACATAGCAGTTTCAAATTAGAATAACCAAAGTGGAAGAAGTGCACAAGATGATTCAATAAGCAAAGTGGAAGAAGTGCACAAGACGATTCGAGAATGCTTGGATCTACGTAAGAGGTATCTTTACAAGGAAGAAGTTGCTCCATGGATGGTAGCCAAAACAGACTTCATTGCATCAGAGAAGAAAAGTGACCCATATCTTTTTGAACATGTTGAAGCATCAACTGTGAGTCATTCTCACTCTTTGTAGCTGATAAAATATGTCTGAATTTTGACTATTCAAGTGAGTTCTTTTGTTCATAGCATTTGTTTAATTTTTTCTTTCTTTTAAGTCTTTCATGCAGCACTGCTTTAGGATGGAAAATGGTATTTTGGTTTTAATAGGAGAGAAAAAGAGAGAGAAGAAAAAGAAAGAAAAGGTATTTTGGCATTTAAAAAAATTAAATATGAGTGTTTTCGGCATTTTAAAAGTTTCATTAAAGGGAGCTAAGTGCTTCCTGTGTTTTTGTCCTGCAGTGCTTTTAAGAAGAAAACCACTCCAAGTGGTTTTGGATCTCACCCAAAGCACTTTTGCAATTTTTGCCAAACACCATTTTTAAAAGACAGAAGCGCTTTCACCCATTTAGAAGCGCTTTTCGCTGCTTTAAAAGCACTCCCAAACGAGCCCTAAGTCGTTTTACTGTAACATAAGAAGGCACTAATATAAGTTTGGTTCATGTTAATTAGACTAAATATTTTTTTGTATTTGACTGTAGGAACGTTAGCCCCTTAGGTGCATGTCAAAGACATAAGACATCTACCCTTCATGAGTGGAATTGGTAGACTAAACCAAATAATGGTATATTCAAAGGGTACTTTCAGAGGTCTAGGTTAGAGCAACTTATTAGGTGTTCTTATCGAAATGCAGATAATATTGTTGTATCTGCCTTCCTCGAGAGGTGGCATCCCGAAATGAATACCTTTCACATACCTTTTGTTGAGATGACCATCACATTGGATGATGTGTCATCTATTTTAGGCATTCATGTGTTTGGTGCAGCGATCTCTTTTCTTGAAGATGATAACGACACAAATTACGAGTTGTTAGTTAACTGATGAAGATGCTATTGAACAATTTCACCAATACAGTGATGAGTATGTGAGTTTTCCATGCTTATGGGCGCGATTCTCCAATTCAGAGGAGCGCATCATGTATTGAGCCATAGCATATTCGCTATATCTCTTAGGTTGCACTTTCTTTGTTGACAAGACTAGCACGAGAGTCCAAATTGTGTACCTTAAACTACTTAGGAACCTTGATAATGTTGTTGGTTATTCATGGGGGTCTGAGTGCTTAACGTGGTTGTTTAGGCAAGTAGGCCAAGCTTCTAGGTCTAAGGTGAAGTAATACATGACTTTGCTGGAGGCATCGATGTATAAGAACATGCATGGTGTTGTTGTTCTTGATCATGACCTTCATTATTTAGAGGTCTCACCTCGTGCTCTTTGTTGGACTCCATGACGAGACAATGGGACAACATTGGTAGATGTGCAAAAGCATAGATAGTGGCTTGACGCTTTGAATGCTGATCAGGTGTGTTTCTCTTACATGATCATCTAACTTTGTTGTGTTTTTTATTTTATATATATTATTTTTGGTATTTTATTTTTTACATTAATTCATGTTATATTGTGTATCATACTTCAAGTTATATGGGAACCTTACAAGTTTGAAAGGGAATACCACCCATTTCCAGTTCTTGCATTCTACTCAAGGATGCTCATATGTTGTGATGTTGTTGAGCCCTACCATCCTGAGTGGGTTCTTCGACAGTTTGGTTGGGTGCAGATGATTTCCCCCATAATAAGTTCTCATACCATAACTGGTAGTCCTGCCAATTCCTATAATTATTACTTAGGGGGGATGTGGGATAATTGGGAGAACAACATGTTGGCAGGGGCGAACCGTAGTGTACCAATGAGGAGACTATCAGATATTGTGTCTCGGTACTTAGAGTGGTACTTCAACGTGGGATATCCGTTTGTCCAAAATCCTAATTATGGAGTTGCATTTGACCTATTTGCCTCAATACGAAGTATATATTATTAGGTAAAATTATAAATTTGTTCTGACTTCCACTTTTTCAATTTTGTAATTTTTACTTAAGCATTGAATTCAAATTCATTACAAGAGCGTGACGAGCTTATGTTGTCCTTTACTAGGCCGATTGTGGCATTAGGGGAAACAGTTGCATTTGTGTACACAACCTACCAAAGTTTATCAAGCATTTGAGACCTTGCAGTAAATTTTAGAGGATACAAACATAAGGTCTACCATGACATATCAGCGTCATCATGGCTAACTAAATTGTCAGAATGTTTGTATTAGAACTCATGGTACTTTGGTTGTTTTGATTAATTTTGGCATGTTTAGAACTCATGACACTTTGGTTGTTTTCATTAATTTATGTCTGTTAAACTCATGGTACTTTGGTTGTTTCAATTAATTTTTGAATGTTTGTATTAGAACTCATTGTGCTTTTAAAGTCTCACATTAGAAAAGGGGATCCATGTTCGTAAGGACACTAAGTAAAAAAAACTCAATGTGCTTTAATTACGCTTAAAGAAAACAAACTCAATGGTACTCTTCTTCAATTTTATTTTTAGTGAGGCAGTGAGGCTTTCCTCTGGTTTTTCTTTTTTAGGTGGCGCAATGGAGGTTGATCGTGCCATTTGTAGGCATTGGTGACTGACTGTCATAACCAGAATGGGCAAGTGCAGTAGAACTAGGTTTCATTAGCTTCTCCAGTGTCATGTGGACTTGTTTCTTCTTTTCATCATCTTATTGTTCATACCACATATTGAATCTTTATAATTGTGAATTTTCTGGTGAAGTTGTGCCCTAACTACTCTTTCCTACATTGATGAGATCTAATTTCCTCCAATGTGAATGCACGATACTAAGTAGGATTGGTACACCATGATCGCTATACTCCACAATTTCATTTGCACATAGTAATTGGTGGGTTCGACGAATAGCACAACCATATGATAAAACATCCACCCCATCTGTCTCGAACCTGTTTTAAAATAAATTACAATGTTAACTACGTAGGCCATATATGTGCATGCAATAAGTAAATTGAATTTACCTTTTTGACTCGCACATAATTACACTCAAAGCCTTTATAGAAACAAAACCTACTAACTCTCTCTACTCCGAATGCTCGAACCTATGTTGAATAAAACAGACTCTTTTCAAAAAATGCCTTAATCTCTGTGTACTCCAGCTTTAATGAGTGAATAGTTTCCCATGATCTCTTAAAGTTAAGTTGGCTGGAGCAAAGTTCTCTCTTCAACTTTGTATGTGCACTTTCCACTCTATTGATAACAATAATAAATGCTATGGAAACAAAATAAATTATAAAATTAACCTATCAAAAGTGGACTAAAATACTTACCTATTTGAGGTCGTCGATTCAATATGCTTATAAGTGTATGTCCATGCGGCCACAACCCTATTCTTAAATATATTTAACCAATTGTTTTGTATGTACTTGAGAGCCTTTTGAAATTCAAACTTAGACTCAATTGTTGTAAACAATACTAATATTCCTCCTCTATTTCTGAACCAACCAAAGTATTCTAATCCCCATTAAATTGCTTCCATTATTTGAGGGTCTCAAATAACTTCTTGTAGTTTGCCATCACTTCTTTGTTAATATATCATCTACATAATAAATATCGTGATTTCGAAAATATATATGTAATTAAATTCATGAGTGCTAACTCTCGATGGATGATAATAACACCATGAAGAAAATTATACACTCTTCAATCTAGTCAAACCCCATGTGTAATTATCTTCCTTCTTGGGATTAATATACATATACGCACTAAAGAATGTCATATTAGTATATGTCTCCCCCACAATTTGCAATAGTTCGAAACGCTACATATTAGTCTTATAGATACAATCCATGATAAGTATATGTGGAAATGCACACAAAATCTCAATATTAATGGTATGTGTCCAAAACAAGTCAGTTACAGTATCATCAAATGTCTTATGCTACTCAATATAATTGTGTTCGGACAATTTAGTAAGCAATTGTTGCATTTGTATTCTCCCAGCAAATTCTTTTGTTATATTTCGAATCCTGACAGTGTATATTGTCTTCATAGTTAAAACATTCATTGTATCTCTATCTTTCAGAGTGATCCAAATATCTCTGGGTTTCACCAAACTCTTAGACAAAACCACCAAGAAGGCATTCTCCTCTTCAGAAAGTCACCCCACAAATGAATTACCTTGAAGATACTCCGAAACAGCATGGTTACGACCGAATAAGTTGTGAATTGATCACTATAGTCCATTACACATTATGTTCCAACACTGTTGCCTTTAGTAGCTGCGCGATCTTATTTTTATTCCTTCAATAAGAGTAAGGTCAAAATGACTTGTATTAAATTTGTGGCTGACAATAAGTTATTAAAAAAACAAATATATTTAGGTTCGTCGCCACTAAATGATGGGTAAAAGTTGATCATACGTCACTGAAGCCCTTTCCACGTTACAGTGGATCTCCACCGCATCTTAAGTTTACGGCCTGTCAAACACAACTGAAATAGGTTCAATGTTTCAGTGACATGCCATCGAACTTTCCTGTTACGTTTGATACTGGTGTGTTGCATGTAACCAGTAACCATCATGCAACTCCAAACTTGAAAAACACCAAAAAATATACTCATACCTCATTTAAAGCCTCTCTAACTTCAGTCTTACCCTTCATGAATAAATACTATAGAGATTTTCTATTTAAACCCACACTTCTCTTAGTTCACCCCATGTTCTAAGTTCACCCCATCTTTTAATTTAAATTTTCACAATTTCTAAGAAAACTCCACTATCTTCCCAAACTACTCTTAAATACACCCCAAATTGAAAAAAAATAAAAAATAAAAAAATAAAACAGATTTTCTATTTAAACCCCATAATTTTCTTTGTTTCCAGTAGAAAAAAACACAAACAAATGGAACCCTAAACTCGAAATTTAATACTTTCTAGAGAAAGAGAACAATTTTACCTCTCTCCAAGAACTGTAACTGGAATTCCAACACTTAGATGTTGTTGAGTTGAGAACTTGAGAGAGAGACAGAGACAGAGACAGAGAGACAGAGAGAGACAGAGAGTTTGTAAACAGGAAGTTGGGGTGTGTGTATAGATGTACTAGGGTTAATTATTAAGTTGGTTGACCTTTTTTGTCTTTTTACACAATAATAAAACTTACAACTTAATGATTTAAGTATTGGGGTGAATAAAGAGAAATGCGGAGTTTAAGTAGAAAATTTCATACTATATATGTTTTCATCAAAATAGGTATATAAACCTTGTTAGGATTGTAGTAACATAATGGTTTTAGATAAAAAGTCAAACTGAGGTTGCAGGAACATATGAGATGCAGTGAGCAAATTTAATTTTTATTTTAAATTTTTTTTGTCCTTAACGGTAATTATATGTAAAGGTAAAATAAATTATTCATGTTTAAAATTAGTACATGGTTAAAAGAGCAGATAATGAAATGCAAATAGAGTCACCCAAATTTTTAAGGATGTTGCGTATGGAGGCAAAAGTCAAGTAGATACTAGCAAAGAATCAAAGCAGAGGAACCGGATCCAAATCCGAATCCGAAAGGGATCTATCCTGTTCATTCAAACAAACAAAAATACATAGGGATTCCAATAAATAAATGGAGTGCACATATTAATTGAGAAAACTTTGCAATTTTGACTCTGGGCCCATTTCAGACCAAATTACCCCTACCATTTGTTTTATTTCAATAAAGACAGATATTATCAATTAAATTACAGATGCCACTTAGTAGTGCTAGACTATAGGGTCTTATGGCCTTGAGTGTGCTAAACCCTAAACCCTACATTCTGGCTACAAGCTTTACCCTAGTTGGTCATATGGCCCCTAAACAACTTGAGAACAAACATTACAAGCTACAAATTCTCATTACGTATACATAAATACTAAGCCCGAAACTCACTTAAACTATTTTAGAATGGGAACCTGGGCTAACTGTTGAAGTTGATGAACAACATGAGACATCCTTGGGCGCATTGATGGCACATGTTGTGTACAAGCATAAACAAGATCCACCACCTTTTGAATCACACCGGCCTCCGGGATATCCGGAGAAGAAGGGGTTATATGAGGATCCAGGAGATCTAGGTAGCGATGAGCCTGCACCAGAGGCGTTGCCCACTCAAAAATACTCTGCCAACCGACTGGATCAACAGCCTGTGCAGGTCTACGCCCACTCACAATTTCAAGCAGCAGCACACCAAAACTATAAACATCACTCTTTGTTGTAAGCTCATTTCTGTAGACAAATTCTGGAGCCAGGTATCCATATGTGCCACCAGCCATCACTGTCCTCTCATGCATCACTTCATACGGCACAAACTTTGAGAGACCAACCCCCATTAGATGTGCTCCAAAATCTTCATCAAGCAGTACATTACTGGCACGGATATCACGATGCACAACATGTGGCTTCACTTTGTCATGCAGGAACCTGTTTTAACATATTAACAGGTGAAACACCAATTAAACCCAATTCATTGTTCACCATTCAAATCCTGTCCAGACATGAAGCCACATAGTTACAAGCGAAAGCATCATAAAAATTAACAGAACGACCTCTACAAGAACAAAAACAACGGATGAAACCATTACAATCATAACAATGAAGTCCAGCACGACCAACTTGAAGATCAGTTTGTTCCTGGTCTTTCCAAATTTGGGCACACAAATTCTGGCCAAAAAATTAGAGCCCTTGGGAACAAACCTTCCACTTCATAATGTATTGTTTTTCTTCCAAAACGCCTCTTATCATACAAAATTTAACAAATGCTCATCTGAGATATTTATGACACAGTTAAAATATAATATCAAAGTAGCTTCAAGAAAATTGTCTATGGTGTGTACAAAGTGATTTGAGAACACATTAACCAAAAGAACTATGGTAACAGGCATAAAGATGAGACTTGCCTTCAGAAATGTTGCTAACAAGGTCAATTGGACAGTGGTGAGCTTAGAAATTTAGTGAGGACTGAAATTGTTCATAATTATTAGAAATGAAACTATCATATTTTTTTAAAGAATGAGGGAAAGAGCACCCATTGGAAAAATCCACTGAAGCAAGAATCAGTCTCAGATTTTAGATGTTTGGTTTTACCTAATAAGACTACAAGGGAAAGTGTTGTATAACTTACGCAATTCCTTGTGCAAGAGTTGTTGCAATTTTCATTCTCATTCCCCAATCTAAGCTCCGACCACCCCTAGGTATGTGGTGCAGCCATTTATCTAAGGGTCCGTTAATGATGAACTCATAAACTATGTAGCGATCACCATGATCGTAACAGCAGCCTTTCACAGCCACCAAATTTGGATGGTGAAGCTTTGCAACTCTTCCAATTTCAGAGTAAAACTCTTTTTTCCTTTGAAAACTAGATCTCTTCAACCTCTTAACTGCCACCCTTGAACCATCAGGAAGAAGCCCACTGTATGTTCCTCCTGTCTTGGCATCTCCCAGAAGACGGTTTCCTTCACTAAAGTTCTTTGTAATTGACCTTAGTTCCTCTTTCATGAAGACTTTCCATGATGGAGGGACTAATGCAGTAGCTGCTGGATTAGAAAGTCTGCGGGAACGTCTCCGCTTCTTGCTCCGCTTGTATGCAAGAAGCCAAATCACTACAGCTAATGTTGTGAAGAGAATCAACCCACTTACAACTCCAAGGATGATAAGATATTCTCTGTGGCAATGCATGTGGTAACATCTGTTCCCTGAAAGAAACAGGAACATTAAAATTAGCTGGATAGGCAATGCAAGATTGAAGTGCACAATGACTTGGATGTGACAGAATATATACCTAAATCAACCATGCATATAAAAGCATGAGACATGTTGCATCTTTCAACCAAGAGGGGTGTGGATCCATTAGTGACCAATATACATACATCAGTAGAACTATTGGTGTGACAAGAGATGTTACTGCAAATGGATTGAAGGGGTTCCCCAGGAAAGAGAGACTCATTCCAATATGAAGTATTATCAGACCAATTCCAACCAAGACCAACAGTAGAGTTGACACCTCTTCCCCCTACCCAGCAGCCACTGATGGTTTCAGCACATAGATTCTGAGCAAAGGCCAGTTCTTGAGATGTTTTGAATGCTGCTAAGTTTCCATTATAACTTTTACAACGGGTTTCTGACTCGTTCCAAGGCTGGCGGCTGCTCATATAACCAAAGCACTTCCGCTTATTGGGTCCAAGAATCCAACCACTGGGGCATGGTGCTGTTCAAAATGAATTACAATGTTAACATAATAGCTCGATTACAAACACATATAGACTCTAACGCAATCTATATTATCAACACACACATTACCAGCATGCTGTAAAAAATAAGGCACATTAAATTAGCTTATCATGGAACAGCATATTCACACCTTTTAATTGCATGGTATAAACGTACACTATCAGTTTCAGGAGCATTAAGATTATTCTGTTCAACAGACAAATTATATGTGTGTTCTGGTGCCTTCCATAGCTAAGCTGAACTTCCATATCATAAGTATCCTCTATAGCAGTTTTATGCATTTCAGACCTCAGCCATCACAGTACCAAGTGTTCTATATAGGTAACATAAAATTGAATGCCTTGCCCTTAGTTCTTGTTAAAGGGAGAAGAAAATGATGTGCTTTTTTCATCAGTAAGAGCAATGAAGCATAATCAGCTAGTACCAGACGTCTGAAATGTTTTTGTTTTTGTGATCAAATAACTTTTGTTCAGCACAAAAGACCTTGAAAACATTTTGAAGGCAAGGACAATGGATAATTAGAGTCTACTTGCTCTTGGTTTTCTATTGGGAGCTGTATTAGGATGTTTTTGGATGGAAAAAACAAACTTGAAATTGAGATAAGAGTCAGGATTTCTAAAATAACATATACTAATTAGTAATTTCCTTGTTTGGGGTCATAAGAAAATCAATATTCACATGAAAAAGAAACTTGGGAGTTTGGGAGTCATAAATCCAAACTTAAGATTTCACCAAAATAGGTGCCATTTCTAAACTCTCAAAATTATGAGAGATTTTGGGAAATAAAGCTACAACAACAACAACCACCATCACCGCTGTCATCACTTTGTCATTGCCATTACCACCACCATCCTACCTCCACAATCATTGGTGCCATTGCCACTGCCGTCACCATCATCATTGGCACTGACACTGCCACCACACTGCTACCATTGCCACCTCACTCCAACCACCCTCTCTGCCTCTAGCACTGCCACCACCACCAGCACCACCACTCCCACCTTTATTGCCATCACCAGCATTACTCCCGCCTTTGTTGCCACCACCATTTCCACAACTGTCACCATCACTCATTTACATATATTGATACCTCCATAAAGATAAACTCCAAATTCTGCTATGCTTAACAGGTTAGCAAAAGAAGAAAGTTCATAAATTCTAAAAATAAATTACATCTTTCTTAGATTCTGTCGTCCTGAATTCCCTTAGTACTCTTAAACTCCCTCATCCAAACACATCTTTAGAATTCAGAGAGATGCATTTTTATTTTTAATGAGGATAAAATTTACAAAAACCCACACACAGAGAGCAACCCTTAACGCTTAACCTAGGATTCATATTATTAAGAAGTTCCAAAAAGAGAGAGATGCAAACAACTCAAACAAAGCACTTATCAAAAGACATTGGTGAAGACATTTAAAAGAAGAAAAAAAAAAGAGACAGATTAAGGAAGCATCCAATGGCAAAGAAACGTTAAAATAATTAGGATAAAGCCAAAAGTGGCTTTCAAAAAATAATTAGGATGGCTCAAAACAAAATTTAGCACTTAAAGTTAAAGGGTTACTCACACCTTTACTTTCTTCAGTTCCAGGAGCAACCAATTGCCTATGAATCGACTCATTATATACCTAACGAATGAGAGCGAGGCATCAATAAATGGATCCACAATGTAAATCATCTTAACTCTTCAAGTTGAAAAAATGAAAAATTAAACTACATGGTTCATCATAATTTCTTACCCTATGTGAAGCGCATCCACCGAGCAGGAGGCAAACAATCAGAGGCATAAGCAATTGCAGAGCACCCAGATTCCCCTCCATGAGAACCATGCCACAAACCCTAGAAAGCAAAAATGTATACAAGTGAAATTTCAATTGTTAACATTACACCTTTTCAGCCCGCGAGCGAACCATCTCAATAATTCTATCTGTAGTCATTTTAACTCTACCGCCATTTCGGACCACCAACCTGTCACTTCAGATGGTCACCCCAACAGAGCAGCAAGGAAGTCCTTGTTCATCTGCAAGAGTGCAACTTGGCACCAAACCACTCTGCGAGCCTCTCTCCCACTCTTTGTTTCTCTGACTCCCTCTCTCTCGCTCACGCTCAGTCGTCCTCTCTCTCGCTCATCTCTGTCAGAGTGTCTTCGCATCTGTCGATCACTTATTTTCCCCTTCTAATTTAACTTATTTTTTTCTTTTCAAAACCTTCTAATGTCCGTGAATGCTATCAACCTCTCTAACTTTCTCTTTTCGACATTTTTCACTTTTTTTGGACTTCAAATAGTCTATTAATGTGTTGTACACACTAGTTTCTACTTTCCAAGTTTATCCTTATTAAATATATAAGCATCTCCATAGGAAGCGCCTGTGAGAGACTTTTTTAAAAATTAAAAAATTTATTTTAGAATTAAAAAAGATAATAGGTGGTTGAGTTCCATAAAAATAGGATTCATTATCTGATTTTTCTTTTATTATTATTATTTTTTAATATGAAAAAGTGTGAATTTATCATATTATCCTCATTTAATTAATAATTTCGATTCTTAATATTTGCATTAACCAAGGACATTTTTTGGTATTTTGAATGTTTCACCATTCTCTGCTTTTTGCTATATATATATATATTTACAACATTCTTACCACTTTGTTAAAAAAATTCAACAAAAAACGTCTGTTTTTTTTTTTTTCCCAATGGGAACGTCTTGTTTTTAAACACAATATACCAAACAATGCTAAGATAAGGAAAAGAAAACATAACAGTAGAAGATAAAATATCAATAATACCAAACAATGAAAGATAAACATTATCAATATCCACTGACAAATAAAAATTGATTTTAAAAATAGGAAATTATAGAATAGTTTATTAGCAATAATATATTCACGGTAATTATAAAGCTTCTGTTAAAAATAAAATTAGCATGTCAGCAACGTTTGTTTTCTTTGGGGAAAAAAAAAAAAAAAAGGCAGACATTTTATATTTAAAAAAATTACATTTTTTTCTTATTTAATTTTTTAATAAGGTGGAAACAAAGATGTAAAAAAGCTAACTTGTTTTAAAGAAAACAAAAAGTCAATACATTTAATAAGGGTAAATTTAGAAAACAAAAATTAGTTTGTGTGATATATTAATGACATTATTTTAAATATAAGAAAAGTAACACATGTCAGGAGAAAAATAAAGAAGGTTGCTAGCATTCCCCTTTGACTAATGACTTAACTCATGATTTGCCCCCTAAACTTGTATCTAACCTTCGATTTACCCCCTATTTATTTTTGTTTAGAAAATTAAAGATATGAACTTCTTTTTTTCTGCCAATTTCCCCCATGTCATCTAAATCCTCAATATTTCATCCAATTTTCCGTTAAATCATTTTAAAAAAATAATTTTTTTGAAAAAATTTGAAGGAAAAAAGGAAAACAAATTCCCTGACGATGTGTTTGGATAAAGTAATTCCAATTTCCATGGAAATTGTAAATGACGGAATTTCCATTTAAAAATTCCGTCAATTGCAAATTTCAACGTTTGGATGTCATATATGCATAATTTAAGAAATGATAGAAATTACAATTTCACCTGTTTGGATAGTCATCATAGAATTAAAATGAGAAATTTATAAATAAACCCAATCCTAGACATGTATTTATAAAAAAAACCCAAGCACTATTTAAACATAGAAACACACCCAAAATCAACCCTAAAATCAACAATTGTATATTTTTTGGGTGTGTTTATAAATGGGTTTTGAGTGTGTGTAATGATGGGTTTTGGGTGTGTTTATAAAGTGTTTTGGGTGTGTTTATAAAGTGTTTTGGGTGTTGGGTTTTTTTATAATTTCAGCCCTCATTTTTGGTGTTTTAGTGAAACTCCCAATTAAAATTTACTTAGAAGTAACAAATTTTTTTTTTTTACAATGGTCTTGTATATAAAATCTGGATAGGAATAATTAGCATAGTTCAATACATTATTATATATATAATTAGAAAGACTTGTGAAGTACGAAAATTAAGAGTTCAAGGGGCAAATCAAGAGTTAAGCCTTTGACTAATCCATAAATATCACCTTAACTTTTAGGTATGTGCATTTGCTTTACCTGAACTCCATAAAGTGTTGCAACATGTTAAATTTCACGCAAATGGCCCAGCGACCCACTACTAGAAACACCTATATTGTCCCGAACTTAACCACCTACAATATACAGTGCTATTAGGAGAGGAACCACTTATTATAAGTTGTAATTTATTTAGTCAAATTTCTGATGTGGGACATTTATATCTTTAACACGCCCCCTCACAAGGGCCCACCACATAGTGGGCCACACGTGAAGCCAAGTCCACATCAGAGTTAATAATCTGGATCTAAGTCTGTGTGTAGTTGATGAGTTAGGTTGATGGCAACACCTAATCAAGGCGTGGCCAGTCTCAATCGGAGTCAAGATATAGGTCGAGGTCCCACTCTGATACCATGTTAAATTTTAGAGAGATGGGTCAACGGTCCACTACTAGCATCATCAATATTGTCCCAAACTTAACCACCTACAAAGCTCAGTAGGTGTTAAGTTTTATTACAAAAGGCCTCAGTGCTATTAGAAGTGGAACCACTTTATAAGTTGTAATTTATTTAGTCTAAGTTTCCAATTTGGGACTTTTATATCTTCAACAATATTGCCTATGTCTAACTCTATTAAACTTTTAGTTAAGTTTAAGGGCATTTTCGTCAATTCAAATAGCTTAAAAACTTAATATTTCAAAACTAAGAGCATTCACAATGAGCTCTCTAAACCACCTCCATAGACAAATTTTAGGGATGAATTGAAAAATACAACTCCAACCATGCTTACCTATCCACCTCCTAAATAAGAGAGACTACTAAGAGCTTCTAAATCTCAAGAGACATAAAGGACTCCTAGTGGCTCCCTATAATTTAATGTTACTTTGTTTTATGCATTTAATTAGGTATAGATTAGGACTAAATGCTCCAAATTTTTTTTGGGGTTTATTAATGTGATTTCTATATGAATTAGGTTTATTAATATATTTGGATATCAATAAATAAGTACAATTAACATCATCATTTAATTTAATGATTATGTTCATTGATGTCCCTTGTGAATGTAACTAGTGATGAACAACAACCAACCATATCTCAAGGTATTAGGTCATGTCAACCTACAAATTGGTAATGATATATGCACACTTATCTTCATAGAACTTGAACGTATGAGCCTTTAAAATAGGGTTTCTCAAACTCCAGATCAATTAAAGATATAATTTCTTAAGTAACAAGTTTATGAAAATTTTGAAATAAGTTATCTCGTCCAAGTACTTATATCTCAACTTGATAATTTCTTTTGCCGGCCATGGAAATATTTCTTCACAGAACATCTATATTGTACATGGTCATACAAATTTTTCTGAGATTTTCCAAGCAACAGATGATGTTATTGAATTTGTTGGAATGGTGCACTCCTTTTTCACTTTCATTACAATTCATGAGGAATTAGCAATGTTTCTTACATACATAACAAACAACCCCAACAACGTGTAGAAACAACCTATATTGTACTTTTCTTTTTCTTTTATGTACAACAACAAAATATCAATGAAGCACCCCTCGCTTAAGAGTGAAAAAAAAAAGAGTAAGCTATACAAATAAAGCTAAAGATAACATATATAATCTTTCTTTGGTGACATAAAACAATGTGGAGATAGAGTAGGTTTTTACGGTTCCTAAAATGTCAAATTTGATTATAGATGTTGCACATTATTCTTCAAATTATACAGACTACTTTAACATTATGCACTATAAGACAAAAAAAATATAAACAAGTTTACACAAATAGCTCTTAAACACAACACATGATCTGCGTTATTTATCCTTAAATTCAACCGCAATGTGCTCACACACCGGGTACAAATATTAAACTATATTAAACTTTTTGTGTTAGTTTTGATTTAAACTATATAATTCTAGCCTCAATGGATTGATAAGGAAATATATTCAACACTCAATCATTTTGTGCCAAATTTTTTTGGTACAGTTGTTCGAAGATATTGCTTGGAGGAATATATATTTTTGAAGGTAATATGATTTTTTAATACATATTTTGGAATATGTGTATATCGTAATGTATCAATTTCATTCAGCATCACACAACTCATATACGATGAGAAACTAAGAGAGTTGGAGATCATAGATGCAATGATGATTAACTTTTGATATATGATGAACATAGTCAATCTTCCCTTTCTCCATAATGTACGTATTGATATGGAATGACTACATACAACACATATTCATTATGGAGAGAAGGATGAGTAATTACATTCATCGCATATAAAAAGTTAATATTCATTGTATGTATGTTTATGTTCATTGCACATAAGAACTTAATCTTCATCCCATCAATGATTATGTTCATTGATGTCACTGTCGAATGTAACGAGTGATTAACAACATATACCTTAGGGTATTAGGTTATGAAAACCTATAAATTAGTAAGAGCATCTCTAGTTGGGGGTTGTATAATGAGGTGTATGTTAAATATACACCATTTGTGGTCGGAATCACCTACAATGGGGAGGTGTAAACAATTGTAAATTTGCATCACAACCTTGATATGCAAATTTAGATGCACATGTGCATCCTTTTTTACATGCCTTGCAGGTGGGGGCCTACATAAGAAAAAGTGAGAAAAGGTGGACAAAAGTGAGCAAAATCAATTATACATCTTTAGATTTACATCTTCCCATTGAAGCAAAAACCACATTTACAACCCCCGGAGGTGTAAAGGGCATGTAAAAATGGCTTTACACCCCCGAAAATACACCCCCCACTGTGGATGCTCTAATGATATGTGCACACTGATCTTCATAAAACTTGCATGTATGAGCCTTTAAAATTGAGTTGCTCAAGCTCTTGATCAATCAAAGATATAATTTCTTAACTGATGAGTTTATGAAAATCTTGTCCATGTACTTATATCTCCACTTTGAGTAAGGAAAGTTTATTTATTGTTTCTTGCCAAGGAAACAATATTATTGCAAACACATAGCCGCTGGAAGAACAACAGAGTACTCCCCTAGGACTTGCTTCTCCTTCGGGATTCTTTGGGTCTAGTTCTTGCTAACTCAAAAAAAGGGGCAACGAAGACCTGATTCACCACTCTATGGCAGTCCAAG
>CM067214.1:4425000-4657925 GCA_034190965.1 Prunus campanulata | reverse complement strand
CCCGAAAAAGCCCGTGAGTCATGGCAACGCAATGAGTTTTACTCGTGACGCCGTTCTCTTCAAATCGACGGTTCAGGGGCCCGATTCTGAGATCGGAGCCCGGATCTGCGGTTTACCCGATTTTCCGTTGCACGCGCGTCGCTCCCGCTCCTCTTCAGTTGCTTCCGCCATGTGTCCTCCGTCACCCCGTCTTCAATTAACTAGGCAGCGGAAATGAACGAAAACGAAAAAGCTGCTGCCGAAATTACTGCGGTTGTTCTTAATGTTGCTTTTGCTTCTGTTTTTGGGGTTCAATTATGGTCAGGTAGGCCGCACTGCCGATTGGACCCGGCGGTTCGGCAGGGCCGCGCGTCGCACAGGGCAGGGGTGGCGAGGACAAGCCCTGACAGGCCATGCCTTTTCACGTGGGGGGTGGCGTTTGATAGCCAACCCGTGGTCATATGGCGTGGCTCAAACGTGGCTTATATACTTTTAGGCGTTATAAGCTAACGGATGCGATCATACCAACTCACATGCACCGGATCCCATCAGAACTCCGAAGTTAAGCGAGTTTGGGCGAGAGTAGTACTAGGATGGGTGACCTCCTGGGAAGTCCTCGTGTTGCATCCCTTCTTTTTGCCCTTTTGCCGTTCCAATTGCCGTGGGCGTTTGCTTTCCGTCGTCTTAGTCATCCGGCTGCCTTTCTTATTCCACGACCCAGTGACGCCGCGTGACAATCGACGCAAACTACGCTTAAATGCTCCTAGAAAGCCCGGGATTACCGCGAGAATTAAAATCGGAAAATAACATAGTTTCCGTAAATTGGAAAGGCCGGATTTCGGGCTAGTAAACGATGTCGGATGCCCGAAAAAGCCCGTGAGTCATGGCAACGCAATGAGTTTTACTCGTGACGCCGTTCTCTTCAAATCGACGGTTCAGGGGCCCGATTCTGAGATCGGAGCCCGGATCTGCGGTTTACCCGATTTTCCGTTGCACGCGCGTCGCTCCCGCTCCTCTTCAGTTGCTTCCGCCATGTGTCCTCCGTCACCCCGTCTTCAATTAACTAGGCAGCGGAAATGAACGAAAACGAAAAAGCTGCTGCCGAAATTACTGCGGTTGTTCTTAATGTTGCTTTTGCTTCTGTTTTTGGGGTTCAATTATGGTCAGGTAGGCCGCACTGCCGATTGGACCCGGCGGTTCGGCAGGGCCGCGCGTCGCACAGGGCAGGGGTGGCGAGGACAAGCCCTGACAGGCCATGCCTTTTCACGTGGGGGGTGGCGTTTGATAGCCAACCCGTGGTCATATGGCGTGGCTCAAACGTGGCTTATATACTTTTAGGCGTTATAAGCTAACGGATGCGATCATACCAACTCACATGCACCGGATCCCATCAGAACTCCGAAGTTAAGCGAGTTTGGGCGAGAGTAGTACTAGGATGGGTGACCTCCTGGGAAGTCCTCGTGTTGCATCCCTTCTTTTTGCCCTTTTGCCGTTCCAATTGCCGTGGGCGTTTGCTTTCCGTCGTCTTAGTCATCCGGCTGCCTTTCTTATTCCACGACCCAGTGACGCCGCGTGACAATCGACGCAAACTACGCTTAAATGCTCCTAGAAAGCCCGGGATTACCGCGAGAATTAAAATCGGAAAATAACATAGTTTCCGTAAATTGGAAAGGCCGGATTTCGGGCTAGTAAACGATGTCGGATGCCCGAAAAAGCCCGTGAGTCATGGCAACGCAATGAGTTTTACTCGTGACGCCGTTCTCTTCAAATCGACGGTT
Organism: Prunus campanulata; assembly: GCA_034190965.1. Taxonomy (NCBI): domain Eukaryota; kingdom Viridiplantae; phylum Streptophyta; class Magnoliopsida; order Rosales; family Rosaceae; genus Prunus; species Prunus campanulata. Next base: position 4,656,168 of record CM067214.1, on the reverse strand, counting down.
CAGGGGCCCGATTCTGAGATCGGAGCCCGGATCTGCGGTTTACCCGATTTTCCGTTGCACGCGCGTCGCTCCCGCTCCTCTTCAGTTGCTTCCGCCATGTGTCCTCCGTCACCCCGTCTTCAATTAACTAGGCAGCGGAAATGAACGAAAACGAAAAAGCTGCTGCCGAAATTACTGCGGTTGTTCTTAATGTTGCTTTTGCTTCTGTTTTTGGGGTTCAATTATGGTCAGGTAGGCCGCACTGCCGATTGGACCCGGCGGTTCGGCAGGGCCGCGCGTCGCACAGGGCAGGGGTGGCGAGGACAAGCCCTGACAGGCCATGCCTTTTCACGTGGGGGGTGGCGTTTGATAGCCAACCCGTGGTCATATGGCGTGGCTCAAACGTGGCTTATATACTTTTAGGCGTTATAAGCTAACGGATGCGATCATACCAACTCACATGCACCGGATCCCATCAGAACTCCGAAGTTAAGCGAGTTTGGGCGAGAGTAGTACTAGGATGGGTGACCTCCTGGGAAGTCCTCGTGTTGCATCCCTTCTTTTTGCCCTTTTGCCGTTCCAATTGCCGTGGGCGTTTGCTTTCCGTCGTCTTAGTCATCCGGCTGCCTTTCTTATTCCACGACCCAGTGACGCCGCGTGACAATCGACGCAAACTACGCTTAAATGCTCCTAGAAAGCCCGGGATTACCGCGAGAATTAAAATCGGAAAATAACATAGTTTCCGTAAATTGGAAAGGCCGGATTTCGGGCTAGTAAACGATGTCGGATGCCCGAAAAAGCCCGTGAGTCATGGCAACGCAATGAGTTTTACTCGTGACGCCGTTCTCTTCAAATCGACGGTTCAGGGGCCCGATTCTGAGATCGGAGCCCGGATCTGCGGTTTACCCGATTTTCCGTTGCACGCGCGTCGCTCCCGCTCCTCTTCAGTTGCTTCCGCCATGTGTCCTCCGTCACCCCGTCTTCAATTAACTAGGCAGCGGAAATGAACGAAAACGAAAAAGCTGCTGCCGAAATTACTGCGGTTGTTCTTAATGTTGCTTTTGCTTCTGTTTTTGGGGTTCAATTATGGTCAGGTAGGCCGCACTGCCGATTGGACCCGGCGGTTCGGCAGGGCCGCGCGTCGCACAGGGCAGGGGTGGCGAGGACAAGCCCTGACAGGCCATGCCTTTTCACGTGGGGGGTGGCGTTTGATAGCCAACCCGTGGTCATATGGCGTGGCTCAAACGTGGCTTATATACTTTTAGGCGTTATAAGCTAACGGATGCGATCATACCAACTCACATGCACCGGATCCCATCAGAACTCCGAAGTTAAGCGAGTTTGGGCGAGAGTAGTACTAGGATGGGTGACCTCCTGGGAAGTCCTCGTGTTGCATCCCTTCTTTTTGCCCTTTTGCCGTTCCAATTGCCGTGGGCGTTTGCTTTCCGTCGTCTTAGTCATCCGGCTGCCTTTCTTATTCCACGACCCAGTGACGCCGCGTGACAATCGACGCAAACTACGCTTAAATGCTCCTAGAAAGCCCGGGATTACCGCGAGAATTAAAATCGGAAAATAACATAGTTTCCGTAAATTGGAAAGGCCGGATTTCGGGCTAGTAAACGATGTCGGATGCCCGAAAAAGCCCGTGAGTCATGGCAACGCAATGAGTTTTACTCGTGACGCCGTTCTCTTCAAATCGACGGTTCAGGGGCCCGATTCTGAGATCGGAGCCCGGATCTGCGGTTTACCCGATTTTCCGTTGCACGCGCGTCGCTCCCGCTCCTCTTCAGTTGCTTCCGCCATGTGTCCTCCGTCACCCCGTCTTCAATTAACTAGGCAGCGGAAATGAACGAAAACGAAAAAGCTGCTGCCGAAATTACTGCGGTTGTTCTTAATGTTGCTTTTGCTTCTGTTTTTGGGGTTCAATTATGGTCAGGTAGGCCGCACTGCCGATTGGACCCGGCGGTTCGGCAGGGCCGCGCGTCGCACAGGGCAGGGGTGGCGAGGACAAGCCCTGACAGGCCATGCCTTTTCACGTGGGGGGTGGCGTTTGATAGCCAACCCGTGGTCATATGGCGTGGCTCAAACGTGGCTTATATACTTTTAGGCGTTATAAGCTAACGGATGCGATCATACCAACTCACATGCACCGGATCCCATCAGAACTCCGAAGTTAAGCGAGTTTGGGCGAGAGTAGTACTAGGATGGGTGACCTCCTGGGAAGTCCTCGTGTTGCATCCCTTCTTTTTGCCCTTTTGCCGTTCCAATTGCCGTGGGCGTTTGCTTTCCGTCGTCTTAGTCATCCGGCTGCCTTTCTTATTCCACGACCCAGTGACGCCGCGTGACAATCGACGCAAACTACGCTTAAATGCTCCTAGAAAGCCCGGGATTACCGCGAGAATTAAAATCGGAAAATAACATAGTTTCCGTAAATTGGAAAGGCCGGATTTCGGGCTAGTAAACGATGTCGGATGCCCGAAAAAGCCCGTGAGTCATGGCAACGCAATGAGTTTTACTCGTGACGCCGTTCTCTTCAAATCGACGGTTCAGGGGCCCGATTCTGAGATCGGAGCCCGGATCTGCGGTTTACCCGATTTTCCGTTGCACGCGCGTCGCTCCCGCTCCTCTTCAGTTGCTTCCGCCATGTGTCCTCCGTCACCCCGTCTTCAATTAACTAGGCAGCGGAAATGAACGAAAACGAAAAAGCTGCTGCCGAAATTACTGCGGTTGTTCTTAATGTTGCTTTTGCTTCTGTTTTTGGGGTTCAATTATGGTCAGGTAGGCCGCACTGCCGATTGGACCCGGCGGTTCGGCAGGGCCGCGCGTCGCACAGGGCAGGGGTGGCGAGGACAAGCCCTGACAGGCCATGCCTTTTCACGTGGGGGGTGGCGTTTGATAGCCAACCCGTGGTCATATGGCGTGGCTCAAACGTGGCTTATATACTTTTAGGCGTTATAAGCTAACGGATGCGATCATACCAACTCACATGCACCGGATCCCATCAGAACTCCGAAGTTAAGCGAGTTTGGGCGAGAGTAGTACTAGGATGGGTGACCTCCTGGGAAGTCCTCGTGTTGCATCCCTTCTTTTTGCCCTTTTGCCGTTCCAATTGCCGTGGGCGTTTGCTTTCCGTCGTCTTAGTCATCCGGCTGCCTTTCTTATTCCACGACCCAGTGACGCCGCGTGACAATCGACGCAAACTACGCTTAAATGCTCCTAGAAAGCCCGGGATTACCGCGAGAATTAAAATCGGAAAATAACATAGTTTCCGTAAATTGGAAAGGCCGGATTTCGGGCTAGTAAACGATGTCGGATGCCCGAAAAAGCCCGTGAGTCATGGCAACGCAATGAGTTTTACTCGTGACGCCGTTCTCTTCAAATCGACGGTTCAGGGGCCCGATTCTGAGATCGGAGCCCGGATCTGCGGTTTACCCGATTTTCCGTTGCACGCGCGTCGCTCCCGCTCCTCTTCAGTTGCTTCCGCCATGTGTCCTCCGTCACCCCGTCTTCAATTAACTAGGCAGCGGAAATGAACGAAAACGAAAAAGCTGCTGCCGAAATTACTGCGGTTGTTCTTAATGTTGCTTTTGCTTCTGTTTTTGGGGTTCAATTATGGTCAGGTAGGCCGCACTGCCGATTGGACCCGGCGGTTCGGCAGGGCCGCGCGTCGCACAGGGCAGGGGTGGCGAGGACAAGCCCTGACAGGCCATGCCTTTTCACGTGGGGGGTGGCGTTTGATAGCCAACCCGTGGTCATATGGCGTGGCTCAAACGTGGCTTATATACTTTTAGGCGTTATAAGCTAACGGATGCGATCATACCAACTCACATGCACCGGATCCCATCAGAACTCCGAAGTTAAGCGAGTTTGGGCGAGAGTAGTACTAGGATGGGTGACCTCCTGGGAAGTCCTCGTGTTGCATCCCTTCTTTTTGCCCTTTTGCCGTTCCAATTGCCGTGGGCGTTTGCTTTCCGTCGTCTTAGTCATCCGGCTGCCTTTCTTATTCCACGACCCAGTGACGCCGCGTGACAATCGACGCAAACTACGCTTAAATGCTCCTAGAAAGCCCGGGATTACCGCGAGAATTAAAATCGGAAAATAACATAGTTTCCGTAAATTGGAAAGGCCGGATTTCGGGCTAGTAAACGATGTCGGATGCCCGAAAAAGCCCGTGAGTCATGGCAACGCAATGAGTTTTACTCGTGACGCCGTTCTCTTCAAATCGACGGTTCAGGGGCCCGATTCTGAGATCGGAGCCCGGATCTGCGGTTTACCCGATTTTCCGTTGCACGCGCGTCGCTCCCGCTCCTCTTCAGTTGCTTCCGCCATGTGTCCTCCGTCACCCCGTCTTCAATTAACTAGGCAGCGGAAATGAACGAAAACGAAAAAGCTGCTGCCGAAATTACTGCGGTTGTTCTTAATGTTGCTTTTGCTTCTGTTTTTGGGGTTCAATTATGGTCAGGTAGGCCGCACTGCCGATTGGACCCGGCGGTTCGGCAGGGCCGCGCGTCGCACAGGGCAGGGGTGGCGAGGACAAGCCCTGACAGGCCATGCCTTTTCACGTGGGGGGTGGCGTTTGATAGCCAACCCGTGGTCATATGGCGTGGCTCAAACGTGGCTTATATACTTTTAGGCGTTATAAGCTAACGGATGCGATCATACCAACTCACATGCACCGGATCCCATCAGAACTCCGAAGTTAAGCGAGTTTGGGCGAGAGTAGTACTAGGATGGGTGACCTCCTGGGAAGTCCTCGTGTTGCATCCCTTCTTTTTGCCCTTTTGCCGTTCCAATTGCCGTGGGCGTTTGCTTTCCGTCGTCTTAGTCATCCGGCTGCCTTTCTTATTCCACGACCCAGTGACGCCGCGTGACAATCGACGCAAACTACGCTTAAATGCTCCTAGAAAGCCCGGGATTACCGCGAGAATTAAAATCGGAAAATAACATAGTTTCCGTAAATTGGAAAGGCCGGATTTCGGGCTAGTAAACGATGTCGGATGCCCGAAAAAGCCCGTGAGTCATGGCAACGCAATGAGTTTTACTCGTGACGCCGTTCTCTTCAAATCGACGGTTCAGGGGCCCGATTCTGAGATCGGAGCCCGGATCTGCGGTTTACCCGATTTTCCGTTGCACGCGCGTCGCTCCCGCTCCTCTTCAGTTGCTTCCGCCATGTGTCCTCCGTCACCCCGTCTTCAATTAACTAGGCAGCGGAAATGAACGAAAACGAAAAAGCTGCTGCCGAAATTACTGCGGTTGTTCTTAATGTTGCTTTTGCTTCTGTTTTTGGGGTTCAATTATGGTCAGGTAGGCCGCACTGCCGATTGGACCCGGCGGTTCGGCAGGGCCGCGCGTCGCACAGGGCAGGGGTGGCGAGGACAAGCCCTGACAGGCCATGCCTTTTCACGTGGGGGGTGGCGTTTGATAGCCAACCCGTGGTCATATGGCGTGGCTCAAACGTGGCTTATATACTTTTAGGCGTTATAAGCTAACGGATGCGATCATACCAACTCACATGCACCGGATCCCATCAGAACTCCGAAGTTAAGCGAGTTTGGGCGAGAGTAGTACTAGGATGGGTGACCTCCTGGGAAGTCCTCGTGTTGCATCCCTTCTTTTTGCCCTTTTGCCGTTCCAATTGCCGTGGGCGTTTGCTTTCCGTCGTCTTAGTCATCCGGCTGCCTTTCTTATTCCACGACCCAGTGACGCCGCGTGACAATCGACGCAAACTACGCTTAAATGCTCCTAGAAAGCCCGGGATTACCGCGAGAATTAAAATCGGAAAATAACATAGTTTCCGTAAATTGGAAAGGCCGGATTTCGGGCTAGTAAACGATGTCGGATGCCCGAAAAAGCCCGTGAGTCATGGCAACGCAATGAGTTTTACTCGTGACGCCGTTCTCTTCAAATCGACGGTTCAGGGGCCCGATTCTGAGATCGGAGCCCGGATCTGCGGTTTACCCGATTTTCCGTTGCACGCGCGTCGCTCCCGCTCCTCTTCAGTTGCTTCCGCCATGTGTCCTCCGTCACCCCGTCTTCAATTAACTAGGCAGCGGAAATGAACGAAAACGAAAAAGCTGCTGCCGAAATTACTGCGGTTGTTCTTAATGTTGCTTTTGCTTCTGTTTTTGGGGTTCAATTATGGTCAGGTAGGCCGCACTGCCGATTGGACCCGGCGGTTCGGCAGGGCCGCGCGTCGCACAGGGCAGGGGTGGCGAGGACAAGCCCTGACAGGCCATGCCTTTTCACGTGGGGGGTGGCGTTTGATAGCCAACCCGTGGTCATATGGCGTGGCTCAAACGTGGCTTATATACTTTTAGGCGTTATAAGCTAACGGATGCGATCATACCAACTCACATGCACCGGATCCCATCAGAACTCCGAAGTTAAGCGAGTTTGGGCGAGAGTAGTACTAGGATGGGTGACCTCCTGGGAAGTCCTCGTGTTGCATCCCTTCTTTTTGCCCTTTTGCCGTTCCAATTGCCGTGGGCGTTTGCTTTCCGTCGTCTTAGTCATCCGGCTGCCTTTCTTATTCCACGACCCAGTGACGCCGCGTGACAATCGACGCAAACTACGCTTAAATGCTCCTAGAAAGCCCGGGATTACCGCGAGAATTAAAATCGGAAAATAACATAGTTTCCGTAAATTGGAAAGGCCGGATTTCGGGCTAGTAAACGATGTCGGATGCCCGAAAAAGCCCGTGAGTCATGGCAGCGCAATGAGTTTTACTCGTGACGCCGTTCTCTTCAAATCGACGGTTCAGGGGCCCGATTCTGAGATCGGAGCCCGGATCTGCGGTTTACCCGATTTTCCGTTGCACGCGCGTCGCTCCCGCTCCTCTTCAGTTGCTTCCGCCATGTGTCCTCCGTCACCCCGTCTTCAATTAACTAGGCAGCGGAAATGAACGAAAACGAAAAAGCTGCTGCCGAAATTACTGCGGTTGTTCTTAATGTTGCTTTTGCTTCTGTTTTTGGGGTTCAATTATGGTCAGGTAGGCCGCACTGCCGATTGGACCCGGCGGTTCGGCAGGGCCGCGCGTCGCACAGGGCAGGGGTGGCGAGGACAAGCCCTGACAGGCCATGCCTTTTCACGTGGGGGGTGGCGTTTGATAGCCAACCCGTGGTCATATGGCGTGGCTCAAACGTGGCTTATATACTTTTAGGCGTTATAAGCTAACGGATGCGATCATACCAACTCACATGCACCGGATCCCATCAGAACTCCGAAGTTAAGCGAGTTTGGGCGAGAGTAGTACTAGGATGGGTGACCTCCTGGGAAGTCCTCGTGTTGCATCCCTTCTTTTTGCCCTTTTGCCGTTCCAATTGCCGTGGGCGTTTGCTTTCCGTCGTCTTAGTCATCCGGCTGCCTTTCTTATTCCACGACCCAGTGACGCCGCGTGACAATCGACGCAAACTACGCTTAAATGCTCCTAGAAAGCCCGGGATTACCGCGAGAATTAAAATCGGAAAATAACATAGTTTCCGTAAATTGGAAAGGCCGGATTTCGGGCTAGTAAACGATGTCGGATGCCCGAAAAAGCCCGTGAGTCATGGCAGCGCAATGAGTTTTACTCGTGACGCCGTTCTCTTCAAATCGACGGTTCAGGGGCCCGATTCTGAGATCGGAGCCCGGATCTGCGGTTTACCCGATTTTCCGTTGCACGCGCGTCGCTCCCGCTCCTCTTCAGTTGCTTCCGCCATGTGTCCTCCGTCACCCCGTCTTCAATTAACTAGGCAGCGGAAATGAACGAAAACGAAAAAGCTGCTGCCGAAATTACTGCGGTTGTTCTTAATGTTGCTTTTGCTTCTGTTTTTGGGGTTCAATTATGGTCAGGTAGGCCGCACTGCCGATTGGACCCGGCGGTTCGGCAGGGCCGCGCGTCGCACAGGGCAGGGGTGGCGAGGACAAGCCCTGACAGGCCATGCCTTTTCACGTGGGGGGTGGCGTTTGATAGCCAACCCGTGGTCATATGGCGTGGCTCAAACGTGGCTTATATACTTTTAGGCGTTATAAGCTAACGGATGCGATCATACCAACTCACATGCACCGGATCCCATCAGAACTCCGAAGTTAAGCGAGTTTGGGCGAGAGTAGTACTAGGATGGGTGACCTCCTGGGAAGTCCTCGTGTTGCATCCCTTCTTTTTGCCCTTTTGCCGTTCCAATTGCCGTGGGCGTTTGCTTTCCGTCGTCTTAGTCATCCGGCTGCCTTTCTTATTCCACGACCCAGTGACGCCGCGTGACAATCGACGCAAACTACGCTTAAATGCTCCTAGAAAGCCCGGGATTACCGCGAGAATTAAAATCGGAAAATAACATAGTTTCCGTAAATTGGAAAGGCCGGATTTCGGGCTAGTAAACGATGTCGGATGCCCGAAAAAGCCCGTGAGTCATGGCAGCGCAATGAGTTTTACTCGTGACGCCGTTCTCTTCAAATCGACGGTTCAGGGGCCCGATTCTGAGATCGGAGCCCGGATCTGCGGTTTACCCGATTTTCCGTTGCACGCGCGTCGCTCCCGCTCCTCTTCAGTTGCTTCCGCCATGTGTCCTCCGTCACCCCGTCTTCAATTAACTAGGCAGCGGAAATGAACGAAAACGAAAAAGCTGCTGCCGAAATTACTGCGGTTGTTCTTAATGTTGCTTTTGCTTCTGTTTTTGGGGTTCAATTATGGTCAGGTAGGCCGCACTGCCGATTGGACCCGGCGGTTCGGCAGGGCCGCGCGTCGCACAGGGCAGGGGTGGCGAGGACAAGCCCTGACAGGCCATGCCTTTTCACGTGGGGGGTGGCGTTTGATAGCCAACCCGTGGTCATATGGCGTGGCTCAAACGTGGCTTATATACTTTTAGGCGTTATAAGCTAACGGATGCGATCATACCAACTCACATGCACCGGATCCCATCAGAACTCCGAAGTTAAGCGAGTTTGGGCGAGAGTAGTACTAGGATGGGTGACCTCCTGGGAAGTCCTCGTGTTGCATCCCTTCTTTTTGCCCTTTTGCCGTTCCAATTGCCGTGGGCGTTTGCTTTCCGTCGTCTTAGTCATCCGGCTGCCTTTCTTATTCCACGACCCAGTGACGCCGCGTGACAATCGACGCAAACTACGCTTAAATGCTCCTAGAAAGCCCGGGATTACCGCGAGAATTAAAATCGGAAAATAACATAGTTTCCGTAAATTGGAAAGGCCGGATTTCGGGCTAGTAAACGATGTCGGATGCCCGAAAAAGCCCGTGAGTCATGGCAGCGCAATGAGTTTTACTCGTGACGCCGTTCTCTTCAAATCGACGGTTCAGGGGCCCGATTCTGAGATCGGAGCCCGGATCTGCGGTTTACCCGATTTTCCGTTGCACGCGCGTCGCTCCCGCTCCTCTTCAGTTGCTTCCGCCATGTGTCCTCCGTCACCCCGTCTTCAATTAACTAGGCAGCGGAAATGAACGAAAACGAAAAAGCTGCTGCCGAAATTACTGCGGTTGTTCTTAATGTTGCTTTTGCTTCTGTTTTTGGGGTTCAATTATGGTCAGGTAGGCCGCACTGCCGATTGGACCCGGCGGTTCGGCAGGGCCGCGCGTCGCACAGGGCAGGGGTGGCGAGGACAAGCCCTGACAGGCCATGCCTTTTCACGTGGGGGGTGGCGTTTGATAGCCAACCCGTGGTCATATGGCGTGGCTCAAACGTGGCTTATATACTTTTAGGCGTTATAAGCTAACGGATGCGATCATACCAACTCACATGCACCGGATCCCATCAGAACTCCGAAGTTAAGCGAGTTTGGGCGAGAGTAGTACTAGGATGGGTGACCTCCTGGGAAGTCCTCGTGTTGCATCCCTTCTTTTTGCCCTTTTGCCGTTCCAATTGCCGTGGGCGTTTGCTTTCCGTCGTCTTAGTCATCCGGCTGCCTTTCTTATTCCACGACCCAGTGACGCCGCGTGACAATCGACGCAAACTACGCTTAAATGCTCCTAGAAAGCCCGGGATTACCGCGAGAATTAAAATCGGAAAATAACATAGTTTCCGTAAATTGGAAAGGCCGGATTTCGGGCTAGTAAACGATGTCGGATGCCCGAAAAAGCCCGTGAGTCATGGCAGCGCAATGAGTTTTACTCGTGACGCCGTTCTCTTCAAATCGACGGTTCAGGGGCCCGATTCTGAGATCGGAGCCCGGATCTGCGGTTTACCCGATTTTCCGTTGCACGCGCGTCGCTCCCGCTCCTCTTCAGTTGCTTCCGCCATGTGTCCTCCGTCACCCCGTCTTCAATTAACTAGGCAGCGGAAATGAACGAAAACGAAAAAGCTGCTGCCGAAATTACTGCGGTTGTTCTTAATGTTGCTTTTGCTTCTGTTTTTGGGGTTCAATTATGGTCAGGTAGGCCGCACTGCCGATTGGACCCGGCGGTTCGGCAGGGCCGCGCGTCGCACAGGGCAGGGGTGGCGAGGACAAGCCCTGACAGGCCATGCCTTTTCACGTGGGGGGTGGCGTTTGATAGCCAACCCGTGGTCATATGGCGTGGCTCAAACGTGGCTTATATACTTTTAGGCGTTATAAGCTAACGGATGCGATCATACCAACTCACATGCACCGGATCCCATCAGAACTCCGAAGTTAAGCGAGTTTGGGCGAGAGTAGTACTAGGATGGGTGACCTCCTGGGAAGTCCTCGTGTTGCATCCCTTCTTTTTGCCCTTTTGCCGTTCCAATTGCCGTGGGCGTTTGCTTTCCGTCGTCTTAGTCATCCGGCTGCCTTTCTTATTCCACGACCCAGTGACGCCGCGTGACAATCGACGCAAACTACGCTTAAATGCTCCTAGAAAGCCCGGGATTACCGCGAGAATTAAAATCGGAAAATAACATAGTTTCCGTAAATTGGAAAGGCCGGATTTCGGGCTAGTAAACGATGTCGGATGCCCGAAAAAGCCCGTGAGTCATGGCAACGCAATGAGTTTTACTCGTGACGCCGTTCTCTTCAAATCGACGGTTCAGGGGCCCGATTCTGAGATCGGAGCCCGGATCTGCGGTTTACCCGATTTTCCGTTGCACGCGCGTCGCTCCCGCTCCTCTTCAGTTGCTTCCGCCATGTGTCCTCCGTCACCCCGTCTTCAATTAACTAGGCAGCGGAAATGAACGAAAACGAAAAAGCTGCTGCCGAAATTACTGCGGTTGTTCTTAATGTTGCTTTTGCTTCTGTTTTTGGGGTTCAATTATGGTCAGGTAGGCCGCACTGCCGATTGGACCCGGCGGTTCGGCAGGGCCGCGCGTCGCACAGGGCAGGGGTGGCGAGGACAAGCCCTGACAGGCCATGCCTTTTCACGTGGGGGGTGGCGTTTGATAGCCAACCCGTGGTCATATGGCGTGGCTCAAACGTGGCTTATATACTTTTAGGCGTTATAAGCTAACGGATGCGATCATACCAACTCACATGCACCGGATCCCATCAGAACTCCGAAGTTAAGCGAGTTTGGGCGAGAGTAGTACTAGGATGGGTGACCTCCTGGGAAGTCCTCGTGTTGCATCCCTTCTTTTTGCCCTTTTGCCGTTCCAATTGCCGTGGGCGTTTGCTTTCCGTCGTCTTAGTCATCCGGCTGCCTTTCTTATTCCACGACCCAGTGACGCCGCGTGACAATCGACGCAAACTACGCTTAAATGCTCCTAGAAAGCCCGGGATTACCGCGAGAATTAAAATCGGAAAATAACATAGTTTCCGTAAATTGGAAAGGCCGGATTTCGGGCTAGTAAACGATGTCGGATGCCCGAAAAAGCCCGTGAGTCATGGCAACGCAATGAGTTTTACTCGTGACGCCGTTCTCTTCAAATCGACGGTTCAGGGGCCCGATTCTGAGATCGGAGCCCGGATCTGCGGTTTACCCGATTTTCCGTTGCACGCGCGTCGCTCCCGCTCCTCTTCAGTTGCTTCCGCCATGTGTCCTCCGTCACCCCGTCTTCAATTAACTAGGCAGCGGAAATGAACGAAAACGAAAAAGCTGCTGCCGAAATTACTGCGGTTGTTCTTAATGTTGCTTTTGCTTCTGTTTTTGGGGTTCAATTATGGTCAGGTAGGCCGCACTGCCGATTGGACCCGGCGGTTCGGCAGGGCCGCGCGTCGCACAGGGCAGGGGTGGCGAGGACAAGCCCTGACAGGCCATGCCTTTTCACGTGGGGGGTGGCGTTTGATAGCCAACCCGTGGTCATATGGCGTGGCTCAAACGTGGCTTATATACTTTTAGGCGTTATAAGCTAACGGATGCGATCATACCAACTCACATGCACCGGATCCCATCAGAACTCCGAAGTTAAGCGAGTTTGGGCGAGAGTAGTACTAGGATGGGTGACCTCCTGGGAAGTCCTCGTGTTGCATCCCTTCTTTTTGCCCTTTTGCCGTTCCAATTGCCGTGGGCGTTTGCTTTCCGTCGTCTTAGTCATCCGGCTGCCTTTCTTATTCCACGACCCAGTGACGCCGCGTGACAATCGACGCAAACTACGCTTAAATGCTCCTAGAAAGCCCGGGATTACCGCGAGAATTAAAATCGGAAAATAACATAGTTTCCGTAAATTGGAAAGGCCGGATTTCGGGCTAGTAAACGATGTCGGATGCCCGAAAAAGCCCGTGAGTCATGGCAACGCAATGAGTTTTACTCGTGACGCCGTTCTCTTCAAATCGACGGTTCAGGGGCCCGATTCTGAGATCGGAGCCCGGATCTGCGGTTTACCCGATTTTCCGTTGCACGCGCGTCGCTCCCGCTCCTCTTCAGTTGCTTCCGCCATGTGTCCTCCGTCACCCCGTCTTCAATTAACTAGGCAGCGGAAATGAACGAAAACGAAAAAGCTGCTGCCGAAATTACTGCGGTTGTTCTTAATGTTGCTTTTGCTTCTGTTTTTGGGGTTCAATTATGGTCAGGTAGGCCGCACTGCCGATTGGACCCGGCGGTTCGGCAGGGCCGCGCGTCGCACAGGGCAGGGGTGGCGAGGACAAGCCCTGACAGGCCATGCCTTTTCACGTGGGGGGTGGCGTTTGATAGCCAACCCGTGGTCATATGGCGTGGCTCAAACGTGGCTTATATACTTTTAGGCGTTATAAGCTAACGGATGCGATCATACCAACTCACATGCACCGGATCCCATCAGAACTCCGAAGTTAAGCGAGTTTGGGCGAGAGTAGTACTAGGATGGGTGACCTCCTGGGAAGTCCTCGTGTTGCATCCCTTCTTTTTGCCCTTTTGCCGTTCCAATTGCCGTGGGCGTTTGCTTTCCGTCGTCTTAGTCATCCGGCTGCCTTTCTTATTCCACGACCCAGTGACGCCGCGTGACAATCGACGCAAACTACGCTTAAATGCTCCTAGAAAGCCCGGGATTACCGCGAGAATTAAAATCGGAAAATAACATAGTTTCCGTAAATTGGAAAGGCCGGATTTCGGGCTAGTAAACGATGTCGGATGCCCGAAAAAGCCCGTGAGTCATGGCAACGCAATGAGTTTTACTCGTGACGCCGTTCTCTTCAAATCGACGGTTCAGGGGCCCGATTCTGAGATCGGAGCCCGGATCTGCGGTTTACCCGATTTTCCGTTGCACGCGCGTCGCTCCCGCTCCTCTTCAGTTGCTTCCGCCATGTGTCCTCCGTCACCCCGTCTTCAATTAACTAGGCAGCGGAAATGAACGAAAACGAAAAAGCTGCTGCCGAAATTACTGCGGTTGTTCTTAATGTTGCTTTTGCTTCTGTTTTTGGGGTTCAATTATGGTCAGGTAGGCCGCACTGCCGATTGGACCCGGCGGTTCGGCAGGGCCGCGCGTCGCACAGGGCAGGGGTGGCGAGGACAAGCCCTGACAGGCCATGCCTTTTCACGTGGGGGGTGGCGTTTGATAGCCAACCCGTGGTCATATGGCGTGGCTCAAACGTGGCTTATATACTTTTAGGCGTTATAAGCTAACGGATGCGATCATACCAACTCACATGCACCGGATCCCATCAGAACTCCGAAGTTAAGCGAGTTTGGGCGAGAGTAGTACTAGGATGGGTGACCTCCTGGGAAGTCCTCGTGTTGCATCCCTTCTTTTTGCCCTTTTGCCGTTCCAATTGCCGTGGGCGTTTGCTTTCCGTCGTCTTAGTCATCCGGCTGCCTTTCTTATTCCACGACCCAGTGACGCCGCGTGACAATCGACGCAAACTACGCTTAAATGCTCCTAGAAAGCCCGGGATTACCGCGAGAATTAAAATCGGAAAATAACATAGTTTCCGTAAATTGGAAAGGCCGGATTTCGGGCTAGTAAACGATGTCGGATGCCCGAAAAAGCCCGTGAGTCATGGCAACGCAATGAGTTTTACTCGTGACGCCGTTCTCTTCAAATCGACGGTTCAGGGGCCCGATTCTGAGATCGGAGCCCGGATCTGCGGTTTACCCGATTTTCCGTTGCACGCGCGTCGCTCCCGCTCCTCTTCAGTTGCTTCCGCCATGTGTCCTCCGTCACCCCGTCTTCAATTAACTAGGCAGCGGAAATGAACGAAAACGAAAAAGCTGCTGCCGAAATTACTGCGGTTGTTCTTAATGTTGCTTTTGCTTCTGTTTTTGGGGTTCAATTATGGTCAGGTAGGCCGCACTGCCGATTGGACCCGGCGGTTCGGCAGGGCCGCGCGTCGCACAGGGCAGGGGTGGCGAGGACAAGCCCTGACAGGCCATGCCTTTTCACGTGGGGGGTGGCGTTTGATAGCCAACCCGTGGTCATATGGCGTGGCTCAAACGTGGCTTATATACTTTTAGGCGTTATAAGCTAACGGATGCGATCATACCAACTCACATGCACCGGATCCCATCAGAACTCCGAAGTTAAGCGAGTTTGGGCGAGAGTAGTACTAGGATGGGTGACCTCCTGGGAAGTCCTCGTGTTGCATCCCTTCTTTTTGCCCTTTTGCCGTTCCAATTGCCGTGGGCGTTTGCTTTCCGTCGTCTTAGTCATCCGGCTGCCTTTCTTATTCCACGACCCAGTGACGCCGCGTGACAATCGACGCAAACTACGCTTAAATGCTCCTAGAAAGCCCGGGATTACCGCGAGAATTAAAATCGGAAAATAACATAGTTTCCGTAAATTGGAAAGGCCGGATTTCGGGCTAGTAAACGATGTCGGATGCCCGAAAAAGCCCGTGAGTCATGGCAACGCAATGAGTTTTACTCGTGACGCCGTTCTCTTCAAATCGACGGTTCAGGGGCCCGATTCTGAGATCGGAGCCCGGATCTGCGGTTTACCCGATTTTCCGTTGCACGCGCGTCGCTCCCGCTCCTCTTCAGTTGCTTCCGCCATGTGTCCTCCGTCACCCCGTCTTCAATTAACTAGGCAGCGGAAATGAACGAAAACGAAAAAGCTGCTGCCGAAATTACTGCGGTTGTTCTTAATGTTGCTTTTGCTTCTGTTTTTGGGGTTCAATTATGGTCAGGTAGGCCGCACTGCCGATTGGACCCGGCGGTTCGGCAGGGCCGCGCGTCGCACAGGGCAGGGGTGGCGAGGACAAGCCCTGACAGGCCATGCCTTTTCACGTGGGGGGTGGCGTTTGATAGCCAACCCGTGGTCATATGGCGTGGCTCAAACGTGGCTTATATACTTTTAGGCGTTATAAGCTAACGGATGCGATCATACCAACTCACATGCACCGGATCCCATCAGAACTCCGAAGTTAAGCGAGTTTGGGCGAGAGTAGTACTAGGATGGGTGACCTCCTGGGAAGTCCTCGTGTTGCATCCCTTCTTTTTGCCCTTTTGCCGTTCCAATTGCCGTGGGCGTTTGCTTTCCGTCGTCTTAGTCATCCGGCTGCCTTTCTTATTCCACGACCCAGTGACGCCGCGTGACAATCGACGCAAACTACGCTTAAATGCTCCTAGAAAGCCCGGGATTACCGCGAGAATTAAAATCGGAAAATAACATAGTTTCCGTAAATTGGAAAGGCCGGATTTCGGGCTAGTAAACGATGTCGGATGCCCGAAAAAGCCCGTGAGTCATGGCAACGCAATGAGTTTTACTCGTGACGCCGTTCTCTTCAAATCGACGGTTCAGGGGCCCGATTCTGAGATCGGAGCCCGGATCTGCGGTTTACCCGATTTTCCGTTGCACGCGCGTCGCTCCCGCTCCTCTTCAGTTGCTTCCGCCATGTGTCCTCCGTCACCCCGTCTTCAATTAACTAGGCAGCGGAAATGAACGAAAACGAAAAAGCTGCTGCCGAAATTACTGCGGTTGTTCTTAATGTTGCTTTTGCTTCTGTTTTTGGGGTTCAATTATGGTCAGGTAGGCCGCACTGCCGATTGGACCCGGCGGTTCGGCAGGGCCGCGCGTCGCACAGGGCAGGGGTGGCGAGGACAAGCCCTGACAGGCCATGCCTTTTCACGTGGGGGGTGGCGTTTGATAGCCAACCCGTGGTCATATGGCGTGGCTCAAACGTGGCTTATATACTTTTAGGCGTTATAAGCTAACGGATGCGATCATACCAACTCACATGCACCGGATCCCATCAGAACTCCGAAGTTAAGCGAGTTTGGGCGAGAGTAGTACTAGGATGGGTGACCTCCTGGGAAGTCCTCGTGTTGCATCCCTTCTTTTTGCCCTTTTGCCGTTCCAATTGCCGTGGGCGTTTGCTTTCCGTCGTCTTAGTCATCCGGCTGCCTTTCTTATTCCACGACCCAGTGACGCCGCGTGACAATCGACGCAAACTACGCTTAAATGCTCCTAGAAAGCCCGGGATTACCGCGAGAATTAAAATCGGAAAATAACATAGTTTCCGTAAATTGGAAAGGCCGGATTTCGGGCTAGTAAACGATGTCGGATGCCCGAAAAAGCCCGTGAGTCATGGCAACGCAATGAGTTTTACTCGTGACGCCGTTCTCTTCAAATCGACGGTTCAGGGGCCCGATTCTGAGATCGGAGCCCGGATCTGCGGTTTACCCGATTTTCCGTTGCACGCGCGTCGCTCCCGCTCCTCTTCAGTTGCTTCCGCCATGTGTCCTCCGTCACCCCGTCTTCAATTAACTAGGCAGCGGAAATGAACGAAAACGAAAAAGCTGCTGCCGAAATTACTGCGGTTGTTCTTAATGTTGCTTTTGCTTCTGTTTTTGGGGTTCAATTATGGTCAGGTAGGCCGCACTGCCGATTGGACCCGGCGGTTCGGCAGGGCCGCGCGTCGCACAGGGCAGGGGTGGCGAGGACAAGCCCTGACAGGCCATGCCTTTTCACGTGGGGGTTGGCGTTTGATAGCCAACCCGTGGTCATATGGCGTGGCTCAAACGTGGCTTATATACTTTTAGGCGTTATAAGCTAACGGATGCGATCATACCAACTCACATGCACCGGATCCCATCAGAACTCCGAAGTTAAGCGAGTTTGGGCGAGAGTAGTACTAGGATGGGTGACCTCCTGGGAAGTCCTCGTGTTGCATCCCTTCTTTTTGCCCTTTTGCCGTTCCAATTGCCGTGGGCGTTTGCTTTCCGTCGTCTTAGTCATCCGGCTGCCTTTCTTATTCCACGACCCAGTGACG
Source organism: Prunus campanulata (assembly GCA_034190965.1). NCBI lineage: Eukaryota > Viridiplantae > Streptophyta > Magnoliopsida > Rosales > Rosaceae > Prunus > Prunus campanulata. Next base: position 4,638,696 of record CM067214.1, on the reverse strand, counting down.
CCGCGTGACAATCGACGCAAACTACGCTTAAATGCTCCTAGAAAGCCCGGGATTACCGCGAGAATTAAAATCGGAAAATAACATAGTTTCCGTAAATTGGAAAGGCCGGATTTCGGGCTAGTAAACGATGTCGGATGCCCGAAAAAGCCCGTGAGTCATGGCAACGCAATGAGTTTTACTCGTGACGCCGTTCTCTTCAAATCGACGGTTCAGGGGCCCGATTCTGAGATCGGAGCCCGGATCTGCGGTTTACCCGATTTTCCGTTGCACGCGCGTCGCTCCCGCTCCTCTTCAGTTGCTTCCGCCATGTGTCCTCCGTCACCCCGTCTTCAATTAACTAGGCAGCGGAAATGAACGAAAACGAAAAAGCTGCTGCCGAAATTACTGCGGTTGTTCTTAATGTTGCTTTTGCTTCTGTTTTTGGGGTTCAATTATGGTCAGGTAGGCCGCACTGCCGATTGGACCCGGCGGTTCGGCAGGGCCGCGCGTCGCACAGGGCAGGGGTGGCGAGGACAAGCCCTGACAGGCCATGCCTTTTCACGTGGGGGGTGGCGTTTGATAGCCAACCCGTGGTCATATGGCGTGGCTCAAACGTGGCTTATATACTTTTAGGCGTTATAAGCTAACGGATGCGATCATACCAACTCACATGCACCGGATCCCATCAGAACTCCGAAGTTAAGCGAGTTTGGGCGAGAGTAGTACTAGGATGGGTGACCTCCTGGGAAGTCCTCGTGTTGCATCCCTTCTTTTTGCCCTTTTGCCGTTCCAATTGCCGTGGGCGTTTGCTTTCCGTCGTCTTAGTCATCCGGCTGCCTTTCTTATTCCACGACCCAGTGACGCCGCGTGACAATCGACGCAAACTACGCTTAAATGCTCCTAGAAAGCCCGGGATTACCGCGAGAATTAAAATCGGAAAATAACATAGTTTCCGTAAATTGGAAAGGCCGGATTTCGGGCTAGTAAACGATGTCGGATGCCCGAAAAAGCCCGTGAGTCATGGCAGCGCAATGAGTTTTACTCGTGACGCCGTTCTCTTCAAATCGACGGTTCAGGGGCCCGATTCTGAGATCGGAGCCCGGATCTGCGGTTTACCCGATTTTCCGTTGCACGCGCGTCGCTCCCGCTCCTCTTCAGTTGCTTCCGCCATGTGTCCTCCGTCACCCCGTCTTCAATTAACTAGGCAGCGGAAATGAACGAAAACGAAAAAGCTGCTGCCGAAATTACTGCGGTTGTTCTTAATGTTGCTTTTGCTTCTGTTTTTGGGGTTCAATTATGGTCAGGTAGGCCGCACTGCCGATTGGACCCGGCGGTTCGGCAGGGCCGCGCGTCGCACAGGGCAGGGGTGGCGAGGACAAGCCCTGACAGGCCATGCCTTTTCACGTGGGGGGTGGCGTTTGATATCCAACCCGTGGTCATATGGCGTGGCTCAAACGTGGCTTATATACTTTTAGGCGTTATAAGCTAACGGATGCGATCATACCAACTCACATGCACCGGATCCCATCAGAACTCCGAAGTTAAGCGAGTTTGGGCGAGAGTAGTACTAGGATGGGTGACCTCCTGGGAAGTCCTCGTGTTGCATCCCTTCTTTTTGCCCTTTTGCCGTTCCAATTGCCGTGGGCGTTTGCTTTCCGTCGTCTTAGTCATCCGGCTGCCTTTCTTATTCCACGACCCAGTGACGCCGCGTGACAATCGACGCAAACTACGCTTAAATGCTCCTAGAAAGCCCGGGATTACCGCGAGAATTAAAATCGGAAAATAACATAGTTTCCGTAAATTGGAAAGGCCGGATTTCGGGCTAGTAAACGATGTCGGATGCCCGAAAAAGCCCGTGAGTCATGGCAACGCAATGAGTTTTACTCGTGACGCCGTTCTCTTCAAATCGACGGTTCAGGGGCCCGATTCTGAGATCGGAGCCCGGATCTGCGGTTTACCCGATTTTCCGTTGCACGCGCGTCGCTCCCGCTCCTCTTCAGTTGCTTCCGCCATGTGTCCTCCGTCACCCCGTCTTCAATTAACTAGGCAGCGGAAATGAACGAAAACGAAAAAGCTGCTGCCGAAATTACTGCGGTTGTTCTTAATGTTGCTTTTGCTTCTGTTTTTGGGGTTCAATTATGGTCAGGTAGGCCGCACTGCCGATTGGACCCGGCGGTTCGGCAGGGCCGCGCGTCGCACAGGGCAGGGGTGGCGAGGACAAGCCCTGACAGGCCATGCCTTTTCACGTGGGGGTTGGCGTTTGATAGCCAACCCGTGGTCATATGGCGTGGCTCAAACGTGGCTTATATACTTTTAGGCGTTATAAGCTAACGGATGCGATCATACCAACTCACATGCACCGGATCCCATCAGAACTCCGAAGTTAAGCGAGTTTGGGCGAGAGTAGTACTAGGATGGGTGACCTCCTGGGAAGTCCTCGTGTTGCATCCCTTCTTTTTGCCCTTTTGCCGTTCCAATTGCCGTGGGCGTTTGCTTTCCGTCGTCTTAGTCATCCGGCTGCCTTTCTTATTCCACGACCCAGTGACGCCGCGTGACAATCGACGCAAACTACGCTTAAATGCTCCAAGAAAGCCCGGGATTACCGCGAGAATTAAAATCGGAAAATAACATAGTTTCCGTAAATTGGAAAGGCCGGATTTCGGGCTAGTAAACGATGTCGGATGCCCGAAAAAGCCCGTGAGTCATGGCAACGCAATGAGTTTTACTCGTGACGCCGTTCTCTTCAAATCGACGGTTCAGGGGCCCGATTCTGAGATCGGAGCCCGGATCTGCGGTTTACCCGATTTTCCGTTGCACGCGCGTCGCTCCCGCTCCTCTTCAGTTGCTTCCGCCATGTGTCCTCCGTCACCCCGTCTTCAATTAACTAGGCAGCGGAAATGAACGAAAACGAAAAAGCTGCTGCCGAAATTACTGCGGTTGTTCTTAATGTTGCTTTTGCTTCTGTTTTTGGGGTTCAATTATGGTCAGGTAGGCCGCACTGCCGATTGGACCCGGCGGTTCGGCAGGGCCGCGCGTCGCACAGGGCAGGGGTGGCGAGGACAAGCCCTGACAGGCCATGCCTTTTCACGTGGGGGTTGGCGTTTGATAGCCAACCCGTGGTCATATGGCGTGGCTCAAACGTGGCTTATATACTTTTAGGCGTTATAAGCTAACGGATGCGATCATACCAACTCACATGCACCGGATCCCATCAGAACTCCGAAGTTAAGCGAGTTTGGGCGAGAGTAGTACTAGGATGGGTGACCTCCTGGGAAGTCCTCGTGTTGCATCCCTTCTTTTTGCCCTTTTGCCGTTCCAATTGCCGTGGGCGTTTGCTTTCCGTCGTCTTAGTCATCCGGCTGCCTTTCTTATTCCACGACCCAGTGACGCCGCGTGACAATCGACGCAAACTACGCTTAAATGCTCCAAGAAAGCCCGGGATTACCGCGAGAATTAAAATCGGAAAATAACATAGTTTCCGTAAATTGGAAAGGCCGGATTTCGGGCTAGTAAACGATGTCGGATGCCCGAAAAAGCCCGTGAGTCATGGCAACGCAATGAGTTTTACTCGTGACGCCGTTCTCTTCAAATCGACGGTTCAGGGGCCCGATTCTGAGATCGGAGCCCGGATCTGCGGTTTACCCGATTTTCCGTTGCACGCGCGTCGCTCCCGCTCCTCTTCAGTTGCTTCCGCCATGTGTCCTCCGTCACCCCGTCTTCAATTAACTAGGCAGCGGAAATGAACGAAAACGAAAAAGCTGCTGCCGAAATTACTGCGGTTGTTCTTAATGTTGCTTTTGCTTCTGTTTTTGGGGTTCAATTATGGTCAGGTAGGCCGCACTGCCGATTGGACCCGGCGGTTCGGCAGGGCCGCGCGTCGCACAGGGCAGGGGTGGCGAGGACAAGCCCTGACAGGCCATGCCTTTTCACGTGGGGGTTGGCGTTTGATAGCCAACCCGTGGTCATATGGCGTGGCTCAAACGTGGCTTATATACTTTTAGGCGTTATAAGCTAACGGATGCGATCATACCAACTCACATGCACCGGATCCCATCAGAACTCCGAAGTTAAGCGAGTTTGGGCGAGAGTAGTACTAGGATGGGTGACCTCCTGGGAAGTCCTCGTGTTGCATCCCTTCTTTTTGCCCTTTTGCCGTTCCAATTGCCGTGGGCGTTTGCTTTCCGTCGTCTTAGTCATCCGGCTGCCTTTCTTATTCCACGACCCAGTGACGCCGCGTGACAATCGACGCAAACTACGCTTAAATGCTCCAAGAAAGCCCGGGATTACCGCGAGAATTAAAATCGGAAAATAACATAGTTTCCGTAAATTGGAAAGGCCGGATTTCGGGCTAGTAAACGATGTCGGATGCCCGAAAAAGCCCGTGAGTCATGGCAACGCAATGAGTTTTACTCGTGACGCCGTTCTCTTCAAATCGACGGTTCAGGGGCCCGATTCTGAGATCGGAGCCCGGATCTGCGGTTTACCCGATTTTCCGTTGCACGCGCGTCGCTCCCGCTCCTCTTCAGTTGCTTCCGCCATGTGTCCTCCGTCACCCCGTCTTCAATTAACTAGGCAGCGGAAATGAACGAAAACGAAAAAGCTGCTGCCGAAATTACTGCGGTTGTTCTTAATGTTGCTTTTGCTTCTGTTTTTGGGGTTCAATTATGGTCAGGTAGGCCGCACTGCCGATTGGACCCGGCGGTTCGGCAGGGCCGCGCGTCGCACAGGGCAGGGGTGGCGAGGACAAGCCCTGACAGGCCATGCCTTTTCACGTGGGGGTTGGCGTTTGATAGCCAACCCGTGGTCATATGGCGTGGCTCAAACGTGGCTTATATACTTTTAGGCGTTATAAGCTAACGGATGCGATCATACCAACTCACATGCACCGGATCCCATCAGAACTCCGAAGTTAAGCGAGTTTGGGCGAGAGTAGTACTAGGATGGGTGACCTCCTGGGAAGTCCTCGTGTTGCATCCCTTCTTTTTGCCCTTTTGCCGTTCCAATTGCCGTGGGCGTTTGCTTTCCGTCGTCTTAGTCATCCGGCTGCCTTTCTTATTCCACGACCCAGTGACGCCGCGTGACAATCGACGCAAACTACGCTTAAATGCTCCAAGAAAGCCCGGGATTACCGCGAGAATTAAAATCGGAAAATAACATAGTTTCCGTAAATTGGAAAGGCCGGATTTCGGGCTAGTAAACGATGTCGGATGCCCGAAAAAGCCCGTGAGTCATGGCAACGCAATGAGTTTTACTCGTGACGCCGTTCTCTTCAAATCGACGGTTCAGGGGCCCGATTCTGAGATCGGAGCCCGGATCTGCGGTTTACCCGATTTTCCGTTGCACGCGCGTCGCTCCCGCTCCTCTTCAGTTGCTTCCGCCATGTGTCCTCCGTCACCCCGTCTTCAATTAACTAGGCAGCGGAAATGAACGAAAACGAAAAAGCTGCTGCCGAAATTACTGCGGTTGTTCTTAATGTTGCTTTTGCTTCTGTTTTTGGGGTTCAATTATGGTCAGGTAGGCCGCACTGCCGATTGGACCCGGCGGTTCGGCAGGGCCGCGCGTCGCACAGGGCAGGGGTGGCGAGGACAAGCCCTGACAGGCCATGCCTTTTCACGTGGGGGTTGGCGTTTGATAGCCAACCCGTGGTCATATGGCGTGGCTCAAACGTGGCTTATATACTTTTAGGCGTTATAAGCTAACGGATGCGATCATACCAACTCACATGCACCGGATCCCATCAGAACTCCGAAGTTAAGCGAGTTTGGGCGAGAGTAGTACTAGGATGGGTGACCTCCTGGGAAGTCCTCGTGTTGCATCCCTTCTTTTTGCCCTTTTGCCGTTCCAATTGCCGTGGGCGTTTGCTTTCCGTCGTCTTAGTCATCCGGCTGCCTTTCTTATTCCACGACCCAGTGACGCCGCGTGACAATCGACGCAAACTACGCTTAAATGCTCCAAGAAAGCCCGGGATTACCGCGAGAATTAAAATCGGAAAATAACATAGTTTCCGTAAATTGGAAAGGCCGGATTTCGGGCTAGTAAACGATGTCGGATGCCCGAAAAAGCCCGTGAGTCATGGCAACGCAATGAGTTTTACTCGTGACGCCGTTCTCTTCAAATCGACGGTTCAGGGGCCCGATTCTGAGATCGGAGCCCGGATCTGCGGTTTACCCGATTTTCCGTTGCACGCGCGTCGCTCCCGCTCCTCTTCAGTTGCTTCCGCCATGTGTCCTCCGTCACCCCGTCTTCAATTAACTAGGCAGCGGAAATGAACGAAAACGAAAAAGCTGCTGCCGAAATTACTGCGGTTGTTCTTAATGTTGCTTTTGCTTCTGTTTTTGGGGTTCAATTATGGTCAGGTAGGCCGCACTGCCGATTGGACCCGGCGGTTCGGCAGGGCCGCGCGTCGCACAGGGCAGGGGTGGCGAGGACAAGCCCTGACAGGCCATGCCTTTTCACGTGGGGGTTGGCGTTTGATAGCCAACCCGTGGTCATATGGCGTGGCTCAAACGTGGCTTATATACTTTTAGGCGTTATAAGCTAACGGATGCGATCATACCAACTCACATGCACCGGATCCCATCAGAACTCCGAAGTTAAGCGAGTTTGGGCGAGAGTAGTACTAGGATGGGTGACCTCCTGGGAAGTCCTCGTGTTGCATCCCTTCTTTTTGCCCTTTTGCCGTTCCAATTGCCGTGGGCGTTTGCTTTCCGTCGTCTTAGTCATCCGGCTGCCTTTCTTATTCCACGACCCAGTGACGCCGCGTGACAATCGACGCAAACTACGCTTAAATGCTCCAAGAAAGCCCGGGATTACCGCGAGAATTAAAATCGGAAAATAACATAGTTTCCGTAAATTGGAAAGGCCGGATTTCGGGCTAGGAAACGATGTCGGATGCCCGAAAAAGCCCGTGAGTCATGGCAACGCAATGAGTTTTACTCGTGACGCCGTTCTCTTCAAATCGACGGTTCAGGGGCCCGATTCTGAGATCGGAGCCCGGATCTGCGGTTTACCCGATTTTCCGTTGCACGCGCGTCGCTCCCGCTCCTCTTCAGTTGCTTCCGCCATGTGTCCTCCGTCACCCCGTCTTCAATTAACTAGGCAGCGGAAATGAACGAAAACGAAAAAGCTGCTGCCGAAATTACTGCGGTTGTTCTTAATGTTGCTTTTGCTTCTGTTTTTGGGGTTCAATTATGGTCAGGTAGGCCGCACTGCCGATTGGACCCGGCGGTTCGGCAGGGCCGCGCGTGGCACAGGGCAGGGGTGGCGAGGACAAGCCCTGACAGGCCATGCCTTTTCACGTGGGGGTTGGCGTTTGATAGCCAACCCGTGGTCATATGGCGTGGCTCAAACGTGGCTTATATACTTTTAGGCGTTATAAGCTAACGGATGCGATCATACCAACTCACATGCACCGGATCCCATCAGAACTCCGAAGTTAAGCGAGTTTGGGCGAGAGTAGTACTAGGATGGGTGACCTCCTGGGAAGTCCTCGTGTTGCATCCCTTCTTTTTGCCCTTTTGCCGTTCCAATTGCCGTGGGCGTTTGCTTTCCGTCGTCTTAGTCATCCGGCTGCCTTTCTTATTCCACGACCCAGTGACGCCGCGTGACAATCGACGCAAACTACGCTTAAATGCTCCAAGAAAGCCCGGGATTACCGCGAGAATTAAAATCGGAAAATAACATAGTTTCCGTAAATTGGAAAGGCCGGATTTCGGGCTAGTAAACGATGTCGGATGCCCGAAAAAGCCCGTGAGTCATGGCAACGCAATGAGTTTTACTCGTGACGCCGTTCTCTTCAAATCGACGGTTCAGGGGCCCGATTCTGAGATCGGAGCCCGGATCTGCGGTTTACCCGATTTTCCGTTGCACGCGCGTCGCTCCCGCTCCTCTTCAGTTGCTTCCGCCATGTGTCCTCCGTCACCCCGTCTTCAATTAACTAGGCAGCGGAAATGAACGAAAACGAAAAAGCTGCTGCCGAAATTACTGCGGTTGTTCTTAATGTTGCTTTTGCTTCTGTTTTTGGGGTTCAATTATGGTCAGGTAGGCCGCACTGCCGATTGGACCCGGCGGTTCGGCAGGGCCGCGCGTCGCACAGGGCAGGGGTGGCGAGGACAAGCCCTGACAGGCCATGCCTTTTCACGTGGGGGTTGGCGTTTGATAGCCAACCCGTGGTCATATGGCGTGGCTCAAACGTGGCTTATATACTTTTAGGCGTTATAAGCTAACGGATGCGATCATACCAACTCACATGCACCGGATCCCATCAGAACTCCGAAGTTAAGCGAGTTTGGGCGAGAGTAGTACTAGGATGGGTGACCTCCTGGGAAGTCCTCGTGTTGCATCCCTTCTTTTTGCCCTTTTGCCGTTCCAATTGCCGTGGGCGTTTGCTTTCCGTCGTCTTAGTCATCCGGCTGCCTTTCTTATTCCACGACCCAGTGACGCCGCGTGACAATCGACGCAAACTACGCTTAAATGCTCCAAGAAAGCCCGGGATTACCGCGAGAATTAAAATCGGAAAATAACATAGTTTCCGTAAATTGGAAAGGCCGGATTTCGGGCTAGTAAACGATGTCGGATGCCCGAAAAAGCCCGTGAGTCATGGCAACGCAATGAGTTTTACTCGTGACGCCGTTCTCTTCAAATCGACGGTTCAGGGGCCCGTTTCTGAGATCGGAGCCCGGATCTGCGGTTTACCCGATTTTCCGTTGCACGCGCGTCGCTCCCGCTCCTCTTCAGTTGCTTCCGCCATGTGTCCTCCGTCACCCCGTCTTCAATTAACTAGGCAGCGGAAATGAACGAAAACGAAAAAGCTGCTGCCGAAATTACTGCGGTTGTTCTTAATGTTGCTTTTGCTTCTGTTTTTGGGGTTCAATTATGGTCAGGTAGGCCGCACTGCCGATTGGACCCGGCGGTTCGGCAGGGCCGCGCGTGGCACAGGGCAGGGGTGGCGAGGACAAGCCCTGACAGGCCATGCCTTTTCACGTGGGGGATGGCGTTTGATAGCCAACCCGTGGTCATATGGCGTGGCTCAAACGTGGCTTATATACTTTTAGGCGTTATAAGCTAACGGATGCGATCATACCAACTCACATGCACCGGATCCCATCAGAACTCCGAAGTTAAGCGAGTTTGGGCGAGAGTAGTACTAGGATGGGTGACCTCCTGGGAAGTCCTCGTGTTGCATCCCTTCTTTTTGCCCTTTTGCCGTTCCAATTGCCGTGGGCGTTTGCTTTCCGTCGTCTTAGTCATCCGGCTGCCTTTCTTATTCCACGACCCAGTGACGCCGCGTGACAATCGACGCAAACTACGCTTAAATGCTCCAAGAAAGCCCGGGATTACCGCGAGAATTAAAATCGGAAAATAACATAGTTTCCGTAAATTGGAAAGGCCGGATTTCGGGCTAGTAAACGATGTCGGATGCCCGAAAAAGCCCGTGAGTCATGGCAACGCAATGGGTTTTACTCGTGACGCCGTTCTCTTCAAATCGACGGTTCAGGGGCCCGATTCTGAGATCGGAGCCCGGATCTGCGGTTTACCCGATTTTCCGTTGCACGCGCGTCGCTCCCGCTCCTCTTCAGTTGCTTCCGCCATGTGTCCTCCGTCACCCCGTCTTCAATTAACTAGGCAGCGGAAATGAACGAAAACGAAAAAGCTGCTGCCGAAATTACTGCGGTTGTTCTTAATGTTGCTTTTGCTTCTGTTTTTGGGGTTCAATTATGGTCAGGTAGGCCGCACTGCCGATTGGACCCGGCGGTTCGGCAGGGCCGCGCGTCGCACAGGGCAGGGGTGGCGAGGACAAGCCCTGACAGGCCATGCCTTTTCACGTGGGGGTTGGCGTTTGATAGCCAACCCGTGGTCATATGGCGTGGCTCAAACGTGGCTTATATACTTTTAGGCGTTATAAGCTAACGGATGCGATCATACCAACTCACATGCACCGGATCCCATCAGAACTCCGAAGTTAAGCGAGTTTGGGCGAGAGTAGTACTAGGATGGGTGACCTCCTGGGAAGTCCTCGTGTTGCATCCCTTCTTTTTGCCCTTTTGCCGTTCCAATTGCCGTGGGCGTTTGCTTTCCGTCGTCTTAGTCATCCGGCTGCCTTTCTTATTCCACGACCCAGTGACGCCGCGTGACAATCGACGCAAACTACGCTTAAATGCTCCAAGAAAGCCCGGGATTACCGCGAGAATTAAAATCGGAAAATAACATAGTTTCCGTAAATTGGAAAGGCCGGATTTCGGGCTAGTAAACGATGTCGGATGCCCGAAAAAGCCCGTGAGTCATGGCAACGCAATGAGTTTTACTCGTGACGCCGTTCTCTTCAAATCGACGGTTCAGGGGCCCGTTTCTGAGATCGGAGCCCGGATCTGCGGTTTACCCGATTTTCCGTTGCACGCGCGTCGCTCCCGCTCCTCTTCAGTTGCTTCCGCCATGTGTCCTCCGTCACCCCGTCTTCAATTAACTAGGCAGCGGAAATGAACGAAAACGAAAAAGCTGCTGCCGAAATTACTGCGGTTGTTCTTAATGTTGCTTTTGCTTCTGTTTTTGGGGTTCAATTATGGTCAGGTAGGCCGCACTGCCGATTGGACCCGGCGGTTCGGCAGGGCCGCGCGTGGCACAGGGCAGGGGTGGCGAGGACAAGCCCTGACAGGCCATGCCTTTTCACGTGGGGGATGGCGTTTGATAGCCAACCCGTGGTCATATGGCGTGGCTCAAACGTGGCTTATATACTTTTAGGCGTTATAAGCTAACGGATGCGATCATACCAACTCACATGCACCGGATCCCATCAGAACTCCGAAGTTAAGCGAGTTTGGGCGAGAGTAGTACTAGGATGGGTGACCTCCTGGGAAGTCCTCGTGTTGCATCCCTTCTTTTTGCCCTTTTGCCGTTCCAATTGCCGTGGGCGTTTGCTTTCCGTCGTCTTAGTCATCCGGCTGCCTTTCTTATTCCACGACCCAGTGACGCCGCGTGACAATCGACGCAAACTACGCTTAAATGCTCCAAGAAAGCCCGGGATTACCGCGAGAATTAAAATCGGAAAATAACATAGTTTCCGTAAATTGGAAAGGCCGGATTTCGGGCTAGTAAACGATGTCGGATGCCCGAAAAAGCCCGTGAGTCATGGCAACGCAATGAGTTTTACTCGTGACGCCGTTCTCTTCAAATCGACGGTTCAGGGGCCCGATTCTGAGATCGGAGCCCGGATCTGCGGTTTACCCGATTTTCCGTTGCACGCGCGTCGCTCCCGCTCCTCTTCAGTTGCTTCCGCCATGTGTCCTCCGTCACCCCGTCTTCAATTAACTAGGCAGCGGAAATGAACGAAAACGAAAAAGCTGCTGCCGAAATTACTGCGGTTGTTCTTAATGTTGCTTTTGCTTCTGTTTTTGGGGTTCAATTATGGTCAGGTAGGCCGCACTGCCGATTGGACCCGGCGGTTCGGCAGGGCCGCGCGTCGCACAGGGCAGGGGTGGCGAGGACAAGCCCTGACAGGCCATGCCTTTTCACGTGGGGGTTGGCGTTTGATAGCCAACCCGTGGTCATATGGCGTGGCTCAAACGTGGCTTATATACTTTTAGGCGTTATAAGCTAACGGATGCGATCATACCAACTCACATGCACCGGATCCCATCAGAACTCCGAAGTTAAGCGAGTTTGGGCGAGAGTAGTACTAGGATGGGTGACCTCCTGGGAAGTCCTCGTGTTGCATCCCTTCTTTTTGCCCTTTTGCCGTTCCAATTGCCGTGGGCGTTTGCTTTCCGTCGTCTTAGTCATCCGGCTGCCTTTCTTATTCCACGACCCAGTGACGCCGCGTGACAATCGACGCAAACTACGCTTAAATGCTCCAAGAAAGCCCGGGATTACCGCGAGAATTAAAATCGGAAAATAACATAGTTTCCGTAAATTGGAAAGGCCGGATTTCGGGCTAGTAAACGATGTCGGATGCCCGAAAAAGCCCGTGAGTCATGGCAACGCAATGAGTTTTACTCGTGACGCCGTTCTCTTCAAATCGACGGTTCAGGGGCCCGATTCTGAGATCGGAGCCCGGATCTGCGGTTTACCCGATTTTCCGTTGCACGCGCGTCGCTCCCGCTCCTCTTCAGTTGCTTCCGCCATGTGTCCTCCGTCACCCCGTCTTCAATTAACTAGGCAGCGGAAATGAACGAAAACGAAAAAGCTGCTGCCGAAATTACTGCGGTTGTTCTTAATGTTGCTTTTGCTTCTGTTTTTGGGGTTCAATTATGGTCAGGTAGGCCGCACTGCCGATTGGACCCGGCGGTTCGGCAGGGCCGCGCGTCGCACAGGGCAGGGGTGGCGAGGACAAGCCCTGACAGGCCATGCCTTTTCACGTGGGGGTTGGCGTTTGATAGCCAACCCGTGGTCATATGGCGTGGCTCAAACGTGGCTTATATACTTTTAGGCGTTATAAGCTAACGGATGCGATCATACCAACTCACATGCACCGGATCCCATCAGAACTCCGAAGTTAAGCGAGTTTGGGCGAGAGTAGTACTAGGATGGGTGACCTCCTGGGAAGTCCTCGTGTTGCATCCCTTCTTTTTGCCCTTTTGCCGTTCCAATTGCCGTGGGCGTTTGCTTTCCGTCGTCTTAGTCATCCGGCTGCCTTTCTTATTCCACGACCCAGTGACGCCGCGTGACAATCGACGCAAACTACGCTTAAATGCTCCAAGAAAGCCCGGGATTACCGCGAGAATTAAAATCGGAAAATAACATAGTTTCCGTAAATTGGAAAGGCCGGATTTCGGGCTAGTAAACGATGTCGGATGCCCGAAAAAGCCCGTGAGTCATGGCAACGCAATGAGTTTTACTCGTGACGCCGTTCTCTTCAAATCGACGGTTCAGGGGCCCGATTCTGAGATCGGAGCCCGGATCTGCGGTTTACCCGATTTTCCGTTGCACGCGCGTCGCTCCCGCTCCTCTTCAGTTGCTTCCGCCATGTGTCCTCCGTCACCCCGTCTTCAATTAACTAGGCAGCGGAAATGAACGAAAACGAAAAAGCTGCTGCCGAAATTACTGCGGTTGTTCTTAATGTTGCTTTTGCTTCCGTTTTTGGGGTTCAATTATGGTCAGGTAGGCCGCACTGCCGATTGGACCCGGCGGTTCGGCAGGGCCGCGCGTGGCACAGGGCAGGGGTGGCGAGGACAAGCCCTGACAGGCCATGCCTTTTCACGTGGGGGTTGGCGTTTGATAGCCAACCCGTGGTCATATGGCGTGGCTCAAACGTGGCTTATATACTTTTAGGCGTTATAAGCTAACGGATGCGATCATACCAACTCACATGCACCGGATCCCATCAGAACTCCGAAGTTAAGCGAGTTTGGGCGAGAGTAGTACTAGGATGGGTGACCTCCTGGGAAGTCCTCGTGTTGCATCCCTTCTTTTTGCCCTTTTGCCGTTCCAATTGCCGTGGGCGTTTGCTTTCCGTCGTCTTAGTCATCCGGCTGCCTTTCTTATTCCACGACCCAGTGACGCCGCGTGACAATCGACGCAAACTACGCTTAAATGCTCCAAGAAAGCCCGGGATTACCGCGAGAATTAAAATCGGAAAATAACATAGTTTCCGTAAATTGGAAAGGCCGGATTTCGGGCTAGTAAACGATGTCGGATGCCCGAAAAAGCCCGTGAGTCATGGCAACGCAATGGGTTTTACTCGTGACGCCGTTCTCTTCAAATCGACGGTTCAGGGGCCCGATTCTGAGATCGGAGCCCGGATCTGCGGTTTACCCGATTTTCCGTTGCACGCGCGTCGCTCCCGCTCCTCTTCAGTTGCTTCCGCCATGTGTCCTCCGTCACCCCGTCTTCAATTAACTAGGCAGCGGAAATGAACGAAAACGAAAAAGCTGCTGCCGAAATTACTGCGGTTGTTCTTAATGTTGCTTTTGCTTCTGTTTTTGGGGTTCAATTATGGTCAGGTAGGCCGCACTGCCGATTGGACCCGGCGGTTCGGCAGGGCCGCGCGTCGCACAGGGCAGGGGTGGCGAGGACAAGCCCTGACAGGCCATGCCTTTTCACGTGGGGGTTGGCGTTTGATAGCCAACCCGTGGTCATATGGCGTGGCTCAAACGTGGCTTATATACTTTTAGGCGTTATAAGCTAACGGATGCGATCATACCAACTCACATGCACCGGATCCCATCAGAACTCCGAAGTTAAGCGAGTTTGGGCGAGAGTAGTACTAGGATGGGTGACCTCCTGGGAAGTCCTCGTGTTGCATCCCTTCTTTTTGCCCTTTTGCCGTTCCAATTGCCGTGGGCGTTTGCTTTCCGTCGTCTTAGTCATCCGGCTGCCTTTCTTATTCCACGACCCAGTGACGCCGCGTGACAATCGACGCAAACTACGCTTAAATGCTCCAAGAAAGCCCGGGATTACCGCGAGAATTAAAATCGGAAAATAACATAGTTTCCGTAAATTGGAAAGGCCGGATTTCGGGCTAGTAAACGATGTCGGATGCCCGAAAAAGCCCGTGAGTCATGGCAACGCAATGGGTTTTACTCGTGACGCCGTTCTCTTCAAATCGACGGTTCAGGGGCCCGATTCTGAGATCGGAGCCCGGATCTGCGGTTTACCCGATTTTCCGTTGCACGCGCGTCGCTCCCGCTCCTCTTCAGTTGCTTCCGCCATGTGTCCTCCGTCACCCCGTCTTCAATTAACTAGGCAGCGGAAATGAACGAAAACGAAAAAGCTGCTGCCGAAATTACTGCGGTTGTTCTTAATGTTGCTTTTGCTTCTGTTTTTGGGGTTCAATTATGGTCAGGTAGGCCGCACTGCCGATTGGACCCGGCGGTTCGGCAGGGCCGCGCGTGGCACAGGGCAGGGGTGGCGAGGACAAGCCCTGACAGGCCATGCCTTTTCACGTGGGGGTTGGCGTTTGATAGCCAACCCGTGGTCATATGGCGTGGCTCAAACGTGGCTTATATACTTTTAGGCGTTATAAGCTAACGGATGCGATCATACCAACTCACATGCACCGGATCCCATCAGAACTCCGAAGTTAAGCGAGTTTGGGCGAGAGTAGTACTAGGATGGGTGACCTCCTGGGAAGTCCTCGTGTTGCATCCCTTCTTTTTGCCCTTTTGCCGTTCCAATTGCCGTGGGCGTTTGCTTTCCGTCGTCTTAGTCATCCGGCTGCCTTTCTTATTCCACGACCCAGTGACGCCGCGTGACAATCGACGCAAACTACGCTTAAATGCTCCAAGAAAGCCCGGGATTACCGCGAGAATTAAAATCGGAAAATAACATAGTTTCCGTAAATTGGAAAGGCCGGATTTCGGGCTAGTAAACGATGTCGGATGCCCGAAAAAGCCCGTGAGTCATGGCAACGCAATGAGTTTTACTCGTGACGCCGTTCTCTTCAAATCGACGGTTCAGGGGCCCGATTCTGAGATCGGAGCCCGGATCTGCGGTTTACCCGATTTTCCGTTGCACGCGCGTCGCTCCCGCTCCTCTTCAGTTGCTTCCGCCATGTGTCCTCCGTCACCCCGTCTTCAATTAACTAGGCAGCGGAAATGAACGAAAACGAAAAAGCTGCTGCCGAAATTACTGCGGTTGTTCTTAATGTTGCTTTTGCTTCTGTTTTTGGGGTTCAATTATGGTCAGGTAGGCCGCACTGCCGATTGGACCCGGCGGTTCGGCAGGGCCGCGCGTGGCACAGGGCAGGGGTGGCGAGGACAAGCCCTGACAGGCCATGCCTTTTCACGTGGGGGTTGGCGTTTGATAGCCAACCCGTGGTCATATGGCGTGGCTCAAACGTGGCTTATATACTTTTAGGCGTTATAAGCTAACGGATGCGATCATACCAACTCACATGCACCGGATCCCATCAGAACTCCGAAGTTAAGCGAGTTTGGGCGAGAGTAGTACTAGGATGGGTGACCTCCTGGGAAGTCCTCGTGTTGCATCCCTTCTTTTTGCCCTTTTGCCGTTCCAATTGCCGTGGGCGTTTGCTTTCCGTCGTCTTAGTCATCCGGCTGCCTTTCTTATTCCACGACCCAGTGACGCCGCGTGACAATCGACGCAAACTACGCTTAAATGCTCCAAGAAAGCCCGGGATTACCGCGAGAATTAAAATCGGAAAATAACATAGTTTCCGTAAATTGGAAAGGCCGGATTTCGGGCTAGTAAACGATGTCGGATGCCCGAAAAAGCCCGTGAGTCATGGCAACGCAATGAGTTTTACTCGTGACGCCGTTCTCTTCAAATCGACGGTTCAGGGGCCCGATTCTGAGATCGGAGCCCGGATCTGCGGTTTACCCGATTTTCCGTTGCACGCGCGTCGCTCCCGCTCCTCTTCAGTTGCTTCCGCCATGTGTCCTCCGTCACCCCGTCTTCAATTAACTAGGCAGCGGAAATGAACGAAAACGAAAAAGCTGCTGCCGAAATTACTGCGGTTGTTCTTAATGTTGCTTTTGCTTCCGTTTTTGGGGTTCAATTATGGTCAGGTAGGCCGCACTGCCGATTGGACCCGGCGGTTCGGCAGGGCCGCGCGTGGCACAGGGCAGGGGTGGCGAGGACAAGCCCTGACAGGCCATGCCTTTTCACGTGGGGGTTGGCGTTTGATAGCCAACCCGTGGTCATATGGCGTGGCTCAAACGTGGCTTATATACTTTTAGGCGTTATAAGCTAACGGATGCGATCATACCAACTCACATGCACCGGATCCCATCAGAACTCCGAAGTTAAGCGAGTTTGGGCGAGAGTAGTACTAGGATGGGTGACCTCCTGGGAAGTCCTCGTGTTGCATCCCTTCTTTTTGCCCTTTTGCCGTTCCAATTGCCGTGGGCGTTTGCTTTCCGTCGTCTTAGTCATCCGGCTGCCTTTCTTATTCCACGACCCAGTGACGCCGCGTGACAATCGACGCAAACTACGCTTAAATGCTCCAAGAAAGCCCGGGATTACCGCGAGAATTAAAATCGGAAAATAACATAGTTTCCGTAAATTGGAAAGGCCGGATTTCGGGCTAGTAAACGATGTCGGATGCCCGAAAAAGCCCGTGAGTCATGGCAACGCAATGGGTTTTACTCGTGACGCCGTTCTCTTCAAATCGACGGTTCAGGGGCCCGATTCTGAGATCGGAGCCCGGATCTGCGGTTTACCCGATTTTCCGTTGCACGCGCGTCGCTCCCGCTCCTCTTCAGTTGCTTCCGCCATGTGTCCTCCGTCACCCCGTCTTCAATTAACTAGGCAGCGGAAATGAACGAAAACGAAAAAGCTGCTGCCGAAATTACTGCGGTTGTTCTTAATGTTGCTTTTGCTTCTGTTTTTGGGGTTCAATTATGGTCAGGTAGGCCGCACTGCCGATTGGACCCGGCGGTTCGGCAGGGCCGCGCGTCGCACAGGGCAGGGGTGGCGAGGACAAGCCCTGACAGGCCATGCCTTTTCACGTGGGGGTTGGCGTTTGATAGCCAACCCGTGGTCATATGGCGTGGCTCAAACGTGGCTTATATACTTTTAGGCGTTATAAGCTAACGGATGCGATCATACCAACTCACATGCACCGGATCCCATCAGAACTCCGAAGTTAAGCGAGTTTGGGCGAGAGTAGTACTAGGATGGGTGACCTCCTGGGAAGTCCTCGTGTTGCATCCCTTCTTTTTGCCCTTTTGCCGTTCCAATTGCCGTGGGCGTTTGCTTTCCGTCGTCTTAGTCATCCGGCTGCCTTTCTTATTCCACGACCCAGTGACGCCGCGTGACAATCGACGCAAACTACGCTTAAATGCTCCAAGAAAGCCCGGGATTACCGCGAGAATTAAAATCGGAAAATAACATAGTTTCCGTAAATTGGAAAGGCCGGATTTCGGGCTAGTAAACGATGTCGGATGCCCGAAAAAGCCCGTGAGTCATGGCAACGCAATGGGTTTTACTCGTGACGCCGTTCTCTTCAAATCGACGGTTCAGGGGCCCGATTCTGAGATCGGAGCCCGGATCTGCGGTTTACCCGATTTTCCGTTGCACGCGCGTCGCTCCCGCTCCTCTTCAGTTGCTTCCGCCATGTGTCCTCCGTCACCCCGTCTTCAATTAACTAGGCAGCGGAAATGAACGAAAACGAAAAAGCTGCTGCCGAAATTACTGCGGTTGTTCTTAATGTTGCTTTTGCTTCTGTTTTTGGGGTTCAATTATGGTCAGGTAGGCCGCACTGCCGATTGGACCCGGCGGTTCGGCAGGGCCGCGCGTGGCACAGGGCAGGGGTGGCGAGGACAAGCCCTGACAGGCCATGCCTTTTCACGTGGGGGTTGGCGTTTGATAGCCAACCCGTGGTCATATGGCGTGGCTCAAACGTGGCTTATATACTTTTAGGCGTTATAAGCTAACGGATGCGATCATACCAACTCACATGCACCGGATCCCATCAGAACTCCGAAGTTAAGCGAGTTTGGGCGAGAGTAGTACTAGGATGGGTGACCTCCTGGGAAGTCCTCGTGTTGCATCCCTTCTTTTTGCCCTTTTGCCGTTCCAATTGCCGTGGGCGTTTGCTTTCCGTCGTCTTAGTCATCCGGCTGCCTTTCTTATTCCACGACCCAGTGACGCCGCGTGACAATCGACGCAAACTACGCTTAAATGCTCCAAGAAAGCCCGGGATTACCGCGAGAATTAAAATCGGAAAATAACATAGTTTCCGTAAATTGGAAAGGCCGGATTTCGGGCTAGTAAACGATGTCGGATGCCCGAAAAAGCCCGTGAGTCATGGCAACGCAATGAGTTTTACTCGTGACGCCGTTCTCTTCAAATCGACGGTTCAGGGGCCCGATTCTGAGATCGGAGCCCGGATCTGCGGTTTACCCGATTTTCCGTTGCACGCGCGTCGCTCCCGCTCCTCTTCAGTTGCTTCCGCCATGTGTCCTCCGTCACCCCGTCTTCAATTAACTAGGCAGCGGAAATGAACGAAAACGAAAAAGCTGCTGCCGAAATTACTGCGGTTGTTCTTAATGTTGCTTTTGCTTCCGTTTTTGGGGTTCAATTATGGTCAGGTAGGCCGCACTGCCGATTGGACCCGGCGGTTCGGCAGGGCCGCGCGTGGCACAGGGCAGGGGTGGCGAGGACAAGCCCTGACAGGCCATGCCTTTTCACGTGGGGGTTGGCGTTTGATAGCCAACCCGTGGTCATATGGCGTGGCTCAAACGTGGCTTATATACTTTTAGGCGTTATAAGCTAACGGATGCGATCATACCAACTCACATGCACCGGATCCCATCAGAACTCCGAAGTTAAGCGAGTTTGGGCGAGAGTAGTACTAGGATGGGTGACCTCCTGGGAAGTCCTCGTGTTGCATCCCTTCTTTTTGCCCTTTTGCCGTTCCAATTGCCGTGGGCGTTTGCTTTCCGTCGTCTTAGTCATCCGGCTGCCTTTCTTATTCCACGACCCAGTGACGCCGCGTGACAATCGACGCAAACTACGCTTAAATGCTCCAAGAAAGCCCGGGATTACCGCGAGAATTAAAATCGGAAAATAACATAGTTTCCGTAAATTGGAAAGGCCGGATTTCGGGCTAGTAAACGATGTCGGATGCCCGAAAAAGCCCGTGAGTCATGGCAAAGCAATGAGTTTTACTCGTGACGCCGTTCTCTTCAAATCGACGGTTCAGGGGCCCGTTTCTGAGATCGGAGCCCGGATCTGCGGTTTACCCGATTTTCCGTTGCACGCGCGTCGCTCCCGCTCCTCTTCAGTTGCTTCCGCCATGTGTCCTCCGTCACCCCGTCTTCAATTAACTAGGCAGCGGAAATGAACGAAAACGAAAAAGCTGCTGCCGAAATTACTGCGGTTGTTCTTAATGTTGCTTTTGCTTCTGTTTTTGGGGTTCAATTATGGTCAGGTAGGCCGCACTGCCGATTGGACCCGGCGGTTCGGCAGGGCCGCGCGTGGCACAGGGCAGGGGTGGCGAGGACAAGCCCTGACAGGCCATGCCTTTTCACGTGGGGGTTGGCGTTTGATAGCCAACCCGTGGTCATATGGCGTGGCTCAAACGTGGCTTATATACTTTTAGGCGTTATAAGCTAACGGATGCGATCATACCAACTCACATGCACCGGATCCCATCAGAACTCCGAAGTTAAGCGAGTTTGGGCGAGAGTAGTACTAGGATGGGTGACCTCCTGGGAAGTCCTCGTGTTGCATCCCTTCTTTTTGCCCTTTTGCCGTTCCAATTGCCGTGGGCGTTTGCTTTCCGTCGTCTTAGTCATCCGGCTGCCTTTCTTATTCCACGACCCAGTGACGCCGCGTGACAATCGACGCAAACTACGCTTAAATGCTCCTAGAAAGCCCGGGATTACCGCGAGAATTAAAATCGGAAAATAACATAGTTTCCGTAAATTGGAAAGGCCGGATTTCGGGCTAGTAAACGATGTCGGATGCCCGAAAAAGCCCGTGAGTCATGGCAACGCAATGAGTTTTACTCGTGACGCCGTTCTCTTCAAATCGACGGTTCAGGGGCCCGATTCTGAGATCGGAGCCCGGATCTGCGGTTTACCCGATTTTCCGTTGCACGCGCGTCGCTCCCGCTCCTCTTCAGTTGCTTCCGCCATGTGTCCTCCGTCACCCCGTCTTCAATTAACTAGGCAGCGGAAATGAACGAAAACGAAAAAGCTGCTGCCGAAATTACTGCGGTTGTTCTTAATGTTGCTTTTGCTTCTGTTTTTGGGGTTCAATTATGGTCAGGTAGGCCGCACTGCCGATTGGACCCGGCGGTTCGGCAGGGCCGCGCGTCGCACAGGGCAGGGGTGGCGAGGACAAGCCCTGACAGGCCATGCCTTTTCACGTGGGGGGTGGCGTTTGATAGCCAACCCGTGGTCATATGGCGTGGCTCAAACGTGGCTTATATACTTTTAGGCGTTATAAGCTAACGGATGCGATCATACCAACTCACATGCACCGGATCCCATCAGAACTCCGAAGTTAAGCGAGTTTGGGCGAGAGTAGTACTAGGATGGGTGACCTCCTGGGAAGTCCTCGTGTTGCATCCCTTCTTTTTGCCCTTTTGCCGTTCCAATTGCCGTGGGCGTTTGCTTTCCGTCGTCTTAGTCATCCGGCTGCCTTTCTTATTCCACGACCCAGTGACGCCGCGTGACAATCGACGCAAACTACGCTTAAATGCTCCTAGAAAGCCCGGGATTACCGCGAGAATTAAAATCGGAAAATAACATAGTTTCCGTAAATTGGAAAGGCCGGATTTCGGGCTAGTAAACGATGTCGGATGCCCGAAAAAGCCCGTGAGTCATGGCAACGCAATGAGTTTTACTCGTGACGCCGTTCTCTTCAAATCGACGGTTCAGGGGCCCGATTCTGAGATCGGAGCCCGGATCTGCGGTTTACCCGATTTTCCGTTGCACGCGCGTCGCTCCCGCTCCTCTTCAGTTGCTTCCGCCATGTGTCCTCCGTCACCCCGTCTTCAATTAACTAGGCAGCGGAAATGAACGAAAACGAAAAAGCTGCTGCCGAAATTACTGCGGTTGTTCTTAATGTTGCTTTTGCTTCTGTTTTTGGGGTTCAATTATGGTCAGGTAGGCCGCACTGCCGATTGGACCCGGCGGTTCGGCAGGGCCGCGCGTCGCACAGGGCAGGGGTGGCGAGGACAAGCCCTGACAGGCCATGCCTTTTCACGTGGGGGGTGGCGTTTGATAGCCAACCCGTGGTCATATGGCGTGGCTCAAACGTGGCTTATATACTTTTAGGCGTTATAAGCTAACGGATGCGATCATACCAACTCACATGCACCGGATCCCATCAGAACTCCGAAGTTAAGCGAGTTTGGGCGAGAGTAGTACTAGGATGGGTGACCTCCTGGGAAGTCCTCGTGTTGCATCCCTTCTTTTTGCCCTTTTGCCGTTCCAATTGCCGTGGGCGTTTGCTTTCCGTCGTCTTAGTCATCCGGCTGCCTTTCTTATTCCACGACCCAGTGACGCCGCGTGACAATCGACGCAAACTACGCTTAAATGCTCCAAGAAAGCCCGGGATTACCGCGAGAATTAAAATCGGAAAATAACATAGTTTCCGTAAATTGGAAAGGCCGGATTTCGGGCTAGTAAACGATGTCGGATGCCCGAAAAAGCCCGTGAGTCATGGCAACGCAATGAGTTTTACTCGTGACGCCGTTCTCTTCAAATCGACGGTTCAGGGGCCCGATTCTGAGATCGGAGCCCGGATCTGCGGTTTACCCGATTTTCCGTTGCACGCGCGTCGCTCCCGCTCCTCTTCAGTTGCTTCCGCCATGTGTCCTCCGTCACCCCGTCTTCAATTAACTAGGCAGCGGAAATGAACGAAAACGAAAAAGCTGCTGCCGAAATTACTGCGGTTGTTCTTAATGTTGCTTTTGCTTCTGTTTTTGGGGTTCAATTATGGTCAGGTAGGCCGCACTGCCGATTGGACCCGGCGGTTCGGCAGGGCCGCGCGTGGCACAGGGCAGGGGTGGCGAGGACAAGCCCTGACAGGCCATGCCTTTTCACGTGGGGGTTGGCGTTTGATAGCCAACCCGTGGTCATATGGCGTGGCTCAAACGTGGCTTATATACTTTTAGGCGTTATAAGCTAACGGATGCGATCATACCAACTCACATGCACCGGATCCCATCAGAACTCCGAAGTTAAGCGAGTTTGGGCGAGAGTAGTACTAGGATGGGTGACCTCCTGGGAAGTCCTCGTGTTGCATCCCTTCTTTTTGCCCTTTTGCCGTTCCAATTGCCGTGGGCGTTTGCTTTCCGTCGTCTTAGTCATCCGGCTGCCTTTCTTATTCCACGACCCAGTGACGCCGCGTGACAATCGACGCAAACTACGCTTAAATGCTCCAAGAAAGCCCGGGATTACCGCGAGAATTAAAATCGGAAAATAACATAGTTTCCGTAAATTGGAAAGGCCGGATTTCGGGCTAGTAAACGATGTCGGATGCCCGAAAAAGCCCGTGAGTCATGGCAACGCAATGAGTTTTACTCGTGACGCCGTTCTCTTCAAATCGACGGTTCAGGGGCCCGATTCTGAGATCGGAGCCCGGATCTGCGGTTTACCCGATTTTCCGTTGCACGCGCGTCGCTCCCGCTCCTCTTCAGTTGCTTCCGCCATGTGTCCTCCGTCACCCCGTCTTCAATTAACTAGGCAGCGGAAATGAACGAAAACGAAAAAGCTGCTGCCGAAATTACTGCGGTTGTTCTTAATGTTGCTTTTGCTTCTGTTTTTGGGGTTCAATTATGGTCAGGTAGGCCGCACTGCCGATTGGACCCGGCGGTTCGGCAGGGCCGCGCGTGGCACAGGGCAGGGGTGGCGAGGACAAGCCCTGACAGGCCATGCCTTTTCACGTGGGGGTTGGCGTTTGATAGCCAACCCGTGGTCATATGGCGTGGCTCAAACGTGGCTTATATACTTTTAGGCGTTATAAGCTAACGGATGCGATCATACCAACTCACATGCACCGGATCCCATCAGAACTCCGAAGTTAAGCGAGTTTGGGCGAGAGTAGTACTAGGATGGGTGACCTCCTGGGAAGTCCTCGTGTTGCATCCCTTCTTTTTGCCCTTTTGCCGTTCCAATTGCCGTGGGCGTTTGCTTTCCGTCGTCTTAGTCATCCGGCTGCCTTTCTTATTCCACGACCCAGTGACGCCGCGTGACAATCGACGCAAACTACGCTTAAATGCTCCAAGAAAGCCCGGGATTACCGCGAGAATTAAAATCGGAAAATAACATAGTTTCCGTAAATTGGAAAGGCCGGATTTCGGGCTAGTAAACGATGTCGGATGCCCGAAAAAGCCCGTGAGTCATGGCAACGCAATGAGTTTTACTCGTGACGCCGTTCTCTTCAAATCGACGGTTCAGGGGCCCGATTCTGAGATCGGAGCCCGGATCTGCGGTTTACCCGATTTTCCGTTGCACGCGCGTCGCTCCCGCTCCTCTTCAGTTGCTTCCGCCATGTGTCCTCCGTCACCCCGTCTTCAATTAACTAGGCAGCGGAAATGAACGAAAACGAAAAAGCTGCTGCCGAAATTACTGCGGTTGTTCTTAATGTTGCTTTTGCTTCCGTTTTTGGGGTTCAATTATGGTCAGGTAGGCCGCACTGCCGATTGGACCCGGCGGTTCGGCAGGGCCGCGCGTGGCACAGGGCAGGGGTGGCGAGGACAAGCCCTGACAGGCCATGCCTTTTCACGTGGGGGTTGGCGTTTGATAGCCAACCCGTGGTCATATGGCGTGGCTCAAACGTGGCTTATATACTTTTAGGCGTTATAAGCTAACGGATGCGATCATACCAACTCACATGCACCGGATCCCATCAGAACTCCGAAGTTAAGCGAGTTTGGGCGAGAGTAGTACTAGGATGGGTGACCTCCTGGGAAGTCCTCGTGTTGCATCCCTTCTTTTTGCCCTTTTGCCGTTCCAATTGCCGTGGGCGTTTGCTTTCCGTCGTCTTAGTCATCCGGCTGCCTTTCTTATTCCACGACCCAGTGACGCCGCGTGACAATCGACGCAAACTACGCTTAAATGCTCCAAGAAAGCCCGGGATTACCGCGAGAATTAAAATCGGAAAATAACATAGTTTCCGTAAATTGGAAAGGCCGGATTTCGGGCTAGTAAACGATGTCGGATGCCCGAAAAAGCCCGTGAGTCATGGCAACGCAATGAGTTTTACTCGTGACGCCGTTCTCTTCAAATCGACGGTTCAGGGGCCCGATTCTGAGATCGGAGCCCGGATCTGCGGTTTACCCGATTTTCCGTTGCACGCGCGTCGCTCCCGCTCCTCTTCAGTTGCTTCCGCCATGTGTCCTCCGTCACCCCGTCTTCAATTAACTAGGCAGCGGAAATGAACGAAAACGAAAAAGCTGCTGCCGAAATTACTGCGGTTGTTCTTAATGTTGCTTTTGCTTCTGTTTTTGGGGTTCAATTATGGTCAGGTAGGCCGCACTGCCGATTGGACCCGGCGGTTCGGCAGGGCCGCGCGTGGCACAGGGCAGGGGTGGCGAGGACAAGCCCTGACAGGCCATGCCTTTTCACGTGGGGGTTGGCGTTTGATAGCCAACCCGTGGTCATATGGCGTGGCTCAAACGTGGCTTATATACTTTTAGGCGTTATAAGCTAACGGATGCGATCATACCAACTCACATGCACCGGATCCCATCAGAACTCCGAAGTTAAGCGAGTTTGGGCGAGAGTAGTACTAGGATGGGTGACCTCCTGGGAAGTCCTCGTGTTGCATCCCTTCTTTTTGCCCTTTTGCCGTTCCAATTGCCGTGGGCGTTTGCTTTCCGTCGTCTTAGTCATCCGGCTGCCTTTCTTATTCCACGACCCAGTGACGCCGCGTGACAATCGACGCAAACTACGCTTAAATGCTCCAAGAAAGCCCGGGATTACCGCGAGAATTAAAATCGGAAAATAACATAGTTTCCGTAAATTGGAAAGGCCGGATTTCGGGCTAGTAAACGATGTCGGATGCCCGAAAAAGCCCGTGAGTCATGGCAACGCAATGAGTTTTACTCGTGACGCCGTTCTCTTCAAATCGACGGTTCAGGGGCCCGATTCTGAGATCGGAGCCCGGATCTGCGGTTTACCCGATTTTCCGTTGCACGCGCGTCGCTCCCGCTCCTCTTCAGTTGCTTCCGCCATGTGTCCTCCGTCACCCCGTCTTCAATTAACTAGGCAGCGGAAATGAACGAAAACGAAAAAGCTGCTGCCGAAATTACTGCGGTTGTTCTTAATGTTGCTTTTGCTTCCGTTTTTGGGGTTCAATTATGGTCAGGTAGGCCGCACTGCCGATTGGACCCGGCGGTTCGGCAGGGCCGCGCGTGGCACAGGGCAGGGGTGGCGAGGACAAGCCCTGACAGGCCATGCCTTTTCACGTGGGGGTTGGCGTTTGATAGCCAACCCGTGGTCATATGGCGTGGCTCAAACGTGGCTTATATACTTTTAGGCGTTATAAGCTAACGGATGCGATCATACCAACTCACATGCACCGGATCCCATCAGAACTCCGAAGTTAAGCGAGTTTGGGCGAGAGTAGTACTAGGATGGGTGACCTCCTGGGAAGTCCTCGTGTTGCATCCCTTCTTTTTGCCCTTTTGCCGTTCCAATTGCCGTGGGCGTTTGCTTTCCGTCGTCTTAGTCATCCGGCTGCCTTTCTTATTCCACGACCCAGTGACGCCGCGTGACAATCGACGCAAACTACGCTTAAATGCTCCAAGAAAGCCCGGGATTACCGCGAGAATTAAAATCGGAAAATAACATAGTTTCCGTAAATTGGAAAGGCCGGATTTCGGGCTAGTAAACGATGTCGGATGCCCGAAAAAGCCCGTGAGTCATGGCAACGCAATGAGTTTTACTCGTGACGCCGTTCTCTTCAAATCGACGGTTCAGGGGCCCGATTCTGAGATCGGAGCCCGGATCTGCGGTTTACCCGATTTTCCGTTGCACGCGCGTCGCTCCCGCTCCTCTTCAGTTGCTTCCGCCATGTGTCCTCCGTCACCCCGTCTTCAATTAACTAGGCAGCGGAAATGAACGAAAACGAAAAAGCTGCTGCCGAAATTACTGCGGTTGTTCTTAATGTTGCTTTTGCTTCTGTTTTTGGGGTTCAATTATGGTCAGGTAGGCCGCACTGCCGATTGGACCCGGCGGTTCGGCAGGGCCGCGCGTGGCACAGGGCAGGGGTGGCGAGGACAAGCCCTGACAGGCCATGCCTTTTCACGTGGGGGTTGGCGTTTGATAGCCAACCCGTGGTCATATGGCGTGGCTCAAACGTGGCTTATATACTTTTAGGCGTTATAAGCTAACGGATGCGATCATACCAACTCACATGCACCGGATCCCATCAGAACTCCGAAGTTAAGCGAGTTTGGGCGAGAGTAGTACTAGGATGGGTGACCTCCTGGGAAGTCCTCGTGTTGCATCCCTTCTTTTTGCCCTTTTGCCGTTCCAATTGCCGTGGGCGTTTGCTTTCCGTCGTCTTAGTCATCCGGCTGCCTTTCTTATTCCACGACCCAGTGACGCCGCGTGACAATCGACGCAAACTACGCTTAAATGCTCCAAGAAAGCCCGGGATTACCGCGAGAATTAAAATCGGAAAATAACATAGTTTCCGTAAATTGGAAAGGCCGGATTTCGGGCTAGTAAACGATGTCGGATGCCCGAAAAAGCCCGTGAGTCATGGCAACGCAATGAGTTTTACTCGTGACGCCGTTCTCTTCAAATCGACGGTTCAGGGGCCCGATTCTGAGATCGGAGCCCGGATCTGCGGTTTACCCGATTTTCCGTTGCACGCGCGTCGCTCCCGCTCCTCTTCAGTTGCTTCCGCCATGTGTCCTCCGTCACCCCGTCTTCAATTAACTAGGCAGCGGAAATGAACGAAAACGAAAAAGCTGCTGCCGAAATTACTGCGGTTGTTCTTAATGTTGCTTTTGCTTCCGTTTTTGGGGTTCAATTATGGTCAGGTAGGCCGCACTGCCGATTGGACCCGGCGGTTCGGCAGGGCCGCGCGTGGCACAGGGCAGGGGTGGCGAGGACAAGCCCTGACAGGCCATGCCTTTTCACGTGGGGGTTGGCGTTTGATAGCCAACCCGTGGTCATATGGCGTGGCTCAAACGTGGCTTATATACTTTTAGGCGTTATAAGCTAACGGATGCGATCATACCAACTCACATGCACCGGATCCCATCAGAACTCCGAAGTTAAGCGAGTTTGGGCGAGAGTAGTACTAGGATGGGTGACCTCCTGGGAAGTCCTCGTGTTGCATCCCTTCTTTTTGCCCTTTTGCCGTTCCAATTGCCGTGGGCGTTTGCTTTCCGTCGTCTTAGTCATCCGGCTGCCTTTCTTATTCCACGACCCAGTGACGCCGCGTGACAATCGACGCAAACTACGCTTAAATGCTCCAAGAAAGCCCGGGATTACCGCGAGAATTAAAATCGGAAAATAACATAGTTTCCGTAAATTGGAAAGGCCGGATTTCGGGCTAGTAAACGATGTCGGATGCCCGAAAAAGCCCGTGAGTCATGGCAACGCAATGAGTTTTACTCGTGACGCCGTTCTCTTCAAATCGACGGTTCAGGGGCCCGTTTCTGAGATCGGAGCCCGGATCTGCGGTTTACCCGATTTTCCGTTGCACGCGCGTCGCTCCCGCTCCTCTTCAGTTGCTTCCGCCATGTGTCCTCCGTCACCCCGTCTTCAATTAACTAGGCAGCGGAAATGAACGAAAACGAAAAAGCTGCTGCCGAAATTACTGCGGTTGTTCTTAATGTTGCTTTTGCTTCTGTTTTTGGGGTTCAATTATGGTCAGGTAGGCCGCACTGCCGATTGGACCCGGCGGTTCGGCAGGGCCGCGTGTGGCACAGGGCAGGGGTGGCGAGGACAAGCCCTGACAGGCCATGCCTTTTCACGTGGGGGTTGGCGTTTGATAGCCAACCCGTGGTCATATGGCGTGGCTCAAACGTGGCTTATATACTTTTAGGCGTTATAAGCTAACGGATGCGATCATACCAACTCACATGCACCGGATCCCATCAGAACTCCGAAGTTAAGCGAGTTTGGGCGAGAGTAGTACTAGGATGGGTGACCTCCTGGGAAGTCCTCGTGTTGCATCCCTTCTTTTTGCCCTTTTGCCGTTCCAATTGCCGTGGGCGTTTGCTTTCCGTCGTCTTAGTCATCCGGCTGCCTTTCTTATTCCACGACCCAGTGACGCCGCGTGACAATCGACGCAAACTACGCTTAAATGCTCCAAGAAAGCCCGGGATTACCGCGAGAATTAAAATCGGAAAATAACATAGTTTCCGTAAATTGGAAAGGCCGGATTTCGGGCTAGTAAACGATGTCGGATGCCCGAAAAAGCCCGTGAGTCATGGCAACGCAATGAGTTTTACTCGTGACGCCGTTCTCTTCAAATCGACGGTTCAGGGGCCCGTTTCTGAGATCGGAGCCCGGATCTGCGGTTTACCCGATTTTCCGTTGCACGCGCGTCGCTCCCGCTCCTCTTCAGTTGCTTCCGCCATGTGTCCTCCGTCACCCCGTCTTCAATTAACTAGGCAGCGGAAATGAACGAAAACGAAAAAGCTGCTGCCGAAATTACTGCGGTTGTTCTTAATGTTGCTTTTGCTTCTGTTTTTGGGGTTCAATTATGGTCAGGTAGGCCGCACTGCCGATTGGACCCGGCGGTTCGGCAGGGCCGCGCGTGGCACAGGGCAGGGGTGGCGAGGACAAGCCCTGACAGGCCATGCCTTTTCACGTGGGGGTTGGCGTTTGATAGCCAACCCGTGGTCATATGGCGTGGCTCAAACGTGGCTTATATACTTTTAGGCGTTATAAGCTAACGGATGCGATCATACCAACTCACATGCACCGGATCCCATCAGAACTCCGAAGTTAAGCGAGTTTGGGCGAGAGTAGTACTAGGATGGGTGACCTCCTGGGAAGTCCTCGTGTTGCATCCCTTCTTTTTGCCCTTTTGCCGTTCCAATTGCCGTGGGCGTTTGCTTTCCGTCGTCTTAGTCATCCGGCTGCCTTTCTTATTCCACGACCCAGTGACGCCGCGTGACAATCGACGCAAACTACGCTTAAATGCTCCAAGAAAGCCCGGGATTACCGCGAGAATTAAAATCGGAAAATAACATAGTTTCCGTAAATTGGAAAGGCCGGATTTCGGGCTAGTAAACGATGTCGGATGCCCGAAAAAGCCCGTGAGTCATGGCAACGCAATGAGTTTTACTCGTGACGCCGTTCTCTTCAAATCGACGGTTCAGGGGCCCGTTTCTGAGATCGGAGCCCGGATCTGCGGTTTACCCGATTTTCCGTTGCACGCGCGTCGCTCCCGCTCCTCTTCAGTTGCTTCCGCCATGTGTCCTCCGTCACCCCGTCTTCAATTAACTAGGCAGCGGAAATGAACGAAAACGAAAAAGCTGCTGCCGAAATTACTGCGGTTGTTCTTAATGTTGCTTTTGCTTCTGTTTTTGGGGTTCAATTATGGTCAGGTAGGCCGCACTGCCGATTGGACCCGGCGGTTCGGCAGGGCCGCGCGTGGCACAGGGCAGGGGTGGCGAGGACAAGCCCTGACAGGCCATGCCTTTTCACGTGGGGGTTGGCGTTTGATAGCCAACCCGTGGTCATATGGCGTGGCTCAAACGTGGCTTATATACTTTTAGGCGTTATAAGCTAACGGATGCGATCATACCAACTCACATGCACCGGATCCCATCAGAACTCCGAAGTTAAGCGAGTTTGGGCGAGAGTAGTACTAGGATGGGTGACCTCCTGGGAAGTCCTCGTGTTGCATCCCTTCTTTTTGCCCTTTTGCCGTTCCAATTGCCGTGGGCGTTTGCTTTCCGTCGTCTTAGTCATCCGGCTGCCTTTCTTATTCCACGACCCAGTGACGCCGCGTGACAATCGACGCAAACTACGCTTAAATGCTCCAAGAAAGCCCGGGATTACCGCGAGAATTAAAATCGGAAAATAACATAGTTTCCGTAAATTGGAAAGGCCGGATTTCGGGCTAGTAAACGATGTCGGATGCCCGAAAAAGCCCGTGAGTCATGGCAACGCAATGAGTTTTACTCGTGACGCCGTTCTCTTCAAATCGACGGTTCAGGGGCCCGTTTCTGAGATCGGAGCCCGGATCTGCGGTTTACCCGATTTTCCGTTGCACGCGCGTCGCTCCCGCTCCTCTTCAGTTGCTTCCGCCATGTGTCCTCCGTCACCCCGTCTTCAATTAACTAGGCAGCGGAAATGAACGAAAACGAAAAAGCTGCTGCCGAAATTACTGCGGTTGTTCTTAATGTTGCTTTTGCTTCTGTTTTTGGGGTTCAATTATGGTCAGGTAGGCCGCACTGCCGATTGGACCCGGCGGTTCGGCAGGGCCGCGTGTGGCACAGGGCAGGGGTGGCGAGGACAAGCCCTGACAGGCCATGCCTTTTCACGTGGGGGTTGGCGTTTGATAGCCAACCCGTGGTCATATGGCGTGGCTCAAACGTGGCTTATATACTTTTAGGCGTTATAAGCTAACGGATGCGATCATACCAACTCACATGCACCGGATCCCATCAGAACTCCGAAGTTAAGCGAGTTTGGGCGAGAGTAGTACTAGGATGGGTGACCTCCTGGGAAGTCCTCGTGTTGCATCCCTTCTTTTTGCCCTTTTGCCGTTCCAATTGCCGTGGGCGTTTGCTTTCCGTCGTCTTAGTCATCCGGCTGCCTTTCTTATTCCACGACCCAGTGACGCCGCGTGACAATCGACGCAAACTACGCTTAAATGCTCCAAGAAAGCCCGGGATTACCGCGAGAATTAAAATCGGAAAATAACATAGTTTCCGTAAATTGGAAAGGCCGGATTTCGGGCTAGTAAACGATGTCGGATGCCCGAAAAAGCCCGTGAGTCATGGCAACGCAATGAGTTTTACTCGTGACGCCGTTCTCTTCAAATCGACGGTTCAGGGGCCCGTTTCTGAGATCGGAGCCCGGATCTGCGGTTTACCCGATTTTCCGTTGCACGCGCGTCGCTCCCGCTCCTCTTCAGTTGCTTCCGCCATGTGTCCTCCGTCACCCCGTCTTCAATTAACTAGGCAGCGGAAATGAACGAAAACGAAAAAGCTGCTGCCGAAATTACTGCGGTTGTTCTTAATGTTGCTTTTGCTTCTGTTTTTGGGGTTCAATTATGGTCAGGTAGGCCGCACTGCCGATTGGACCCGGCGGTTCGGCAGGGCCGCGCGTGGCACAGGGCAGGGGTGGCGAGGACAAGCCCTGACAGGCCATGCCTTTTCACGTGGGGGTTGGCGTTTGATAGCCAACCCGTGGTCATATGGCGTGGCTCAAACGTGGCTTATATACTTTTAGGCGTTATAAGCTAACGGATGCGATCATACCAACTCACATGCACCGGATCCCATCAGAACTCCGAAGTTAAGCGAGTTTGGGCGAGAGTAGTACTAGGATGGGTGACCTCCTGGGAAGTCCTCGTGTTGCATCCCTTCTTTTTGCCCTTTTGCCGTTCCAATTGCCGTGGGCGTTTGCTTTCCGTCGTCTTAGTCATCCGGCTGCCTTTCTTATTCCACGACCCAGTGACGCCGCGTGACAATCGACGCAAACTACGCTTAAATGCTCCAAGAAAGCCCGGGATTACCGCGAGAATTAAAATCGGAAAATAACATAGTTTCCGTAAATTGGAAAGGCCGGATTTCGGGCTAGTAAACGATGTCGGATGCCCGAAAAAGCCCGTGAGTCATGGCAACGCAATGAGTTTTACTCGTGACGCCGTTCTCTTCAAATCGACGGTTCAGGGGCCCGTTTCTGAGATCGGAGCCCGGATCTGCGGTTTACCCGATTTTCCGTTGCACGCGCGTCGCTCCCGCTCCTCTTCAGTTGCTTCCGCCATGTGTCCTCCGTCACCCCGTCTTCAATTAACTAGGCAGCGGAAATGAACGAAAACGAAAAAGCTGCTGCCGAAATTACTGCGGTTGTTCTTAATGTTGCTTTTGCTTCTGTTTTTGGGGTTCAATTATGGTCAGGTAGGCCGCACTGCCGATTGGACCCGGCGGTTCGGCAGGGCCGCGCGTGGCACAGGGCAGGGGTGGCGAGGACAAGCCCTGACAGGCCATGCCTTTTCACGTGGGGGTTGGCGTTTGATAGCCAACCCGTGGTCATATGGCGTGGCTCAAACGTGGCTTATATACTTTTAGGCGTTATAAGCTAACGGATGCGATCATACCAACTCACATGCACCGGATCCCATCAGAACTCCGAAGTTAAGCGAGTTTGGGCGAGAGTAGTACTAGGATGGGTGACCTCCTGGGAAGTCCTCGTGTTGCATCCCTTCTTTTTGCCCTTTTGCCGTTCCAATTGCCGTGGGCGTTTGCTTTCCGTCGTCTTAGTCATCCGGCTGCCTTTCTTATTCCACGACCCAGTGACGCCGCGTGACAATCGACGCAAACTACGCTTAAATGCTCCAAGAAAGCCCGGGATTACCGCGAGAATTAAAATCGGAAAATAACATAGTTTCCGTAAATTGGAAAGGCCGGATTTCGGGCTAGTAAACGATGTCGGATGCCCGAAAAAGCCCGTGAGTCATGGCAACGCAATGAGTTTTACTCGTGACGCCGTTCTCTTCAAATCGACGGTTCAGGGGCCCGTTTCTGAGATCGGAGCCCGGATCTGCGGTTTACCCGATTTTCCGTTGCACGCGCGTCGCTCCCGCTCCTCTTCAGTTGCTTCCGCCATGTGTCCTCCGTCACCCCGTCTTCAATTAACTAGGCAGCGGAAATGAACGAAAACGAAAAAGCTGCTGCCGAAATTACTGCGGTTGTTCTCAATGTTGCTTTTGCTTCTGTTTTTGGGGTTCAATTATGGTCAGGTAGGCCGCACTGCCGATTGGACCCGGCGGTTCGGCAGGGCCGCGCGTGGCACAGGGCAGGGGTGGCGAGGACAAGCCCTGACAGGCCATGCCTTTTCACGTGGGGGTTGGCGTTTGATAGCCAACCCGTGGTCATATGGCGTGGCTCAAACGTGGCTTATATACTTTTAGGCGTTATAAGCTAACGGATGCGATCATACCAACTCACATGCACCGGATCCCATCAGAACTCCGAAGTTAAGCGAGTTTGGGCGAGAGTAGTACTAGGATGGGTGACCTCCTGGGAAGTCCTCGTGTTGCATCCCTTCTTTTTGCCCTTTTGCCGTTCCAATTGCCGTGGGCGTTTGCTTTCCGTCGTCTTAGTCATCCGGCTGCCTTTCTTATTCCACGACCCAGTGACGCCGCGTGACAATCGACGCAAACTACGCTTAAATGCTCCAAGAAAGCCCGGGATTACCGCGAGAATTAAAATCGGAAAATAACATAGTTTCCGTAAATTGGAAAGGCCGGATTTCGGGCTAGTAAACGATGTCGGATGCCCGAAAAAGCCCGTGAGTCATGGCAACGCAATGAGTTTTACTCGTGACGCCGTTCTCTTCAAATCGACGGTTCAGGGGCCCGTTTCTGAGATCGGAGCCCGGATCTGCGGTTTACCCGATTTTCCGTTGCACGCGCGTCGCTCCCGCTCCTCTTCAGTTGCTTCCGCCATGTGTCCTCCGTCACCCCGTCTTCAATTAACTAGGTAGCGGAAATGAACGAAAACGAAAAAGCTGCTGCCGAAATTACTGCGGTTGTTCTTAATGTTGCTTTTGCTTCTGTTTTTGGGGTTCAATTATGGTCAGGTAGGCCGCACTGCCGATTGGACCCGGCGGTTCGGCAGGGCCGCGCGTGGCACAGGGCAGGGGTGGCGAGGACAAGCCCTGACAGGCCATGCCTTTTCACGTGGGGGTTGGCGTTTGATAGCCAACCCGTGGTCATATGGCGTGGCTCAAACGTGGCTTATATACTTTTAGGCGTTATAAGCTAACGGATGCGATCATACCAACTCACATGCACCGGATCCCATCAGAACTCCGAAGTTAAGCGAGTTTGGGCGAGAGTAGTACTAGGATGGGTGACCTCCTGGGAAGTCCTCGTGTTGCATCCCTTCTTTTTGCCCTTTTGCCGTTCCAATTGCCGTGGGCGTTTGCTTTCCGTCGTCTTAGTCATCCGGCTGCCTTTCTTATTCCACGACCCAGTGACGCCGCGTGACAATCGACGCAAACTACGCTTAAATGCTCCAAGAAAGCCCGGGATTACCGCGAGAATTAAAATCGGAAAATAACATAGTTTCCGTAAATTGGAAAGGCCGGATTTCGGGCTAGTAAACGATGTCGGATGCCCGAAAAAGCCCGTGAGTCATGGCAACGCAATGAGTTTTACTCGTGACGCCGTTCTCTTCAAATCGACGGTTCAGGGGCCCGTTTCTGAGATCGGAGCCCGGATCTGCGGTTTACCCGATTTTCCGTTGCACGCGCGTCGCTCCCGCTCCTCTTCAGTTGCTTCCGCCATGTGTCCTCCGTCACCCCGTCTTCAATTAACTAGGCAGCGGAAATGAACGAAAACGAAAAAGCTGCTGCCGAAATTACTGCGGTTGTTCTTAATGTTGCTTTTGCTTCTGTTTTTGGGGTTCAATTATGGTCAGGTAGGCCGCACTGCCGATTGGACCCGGCGGTTCGGCAGGGCCGCGCGTCGCACAGGGCAGGGGTGGCGAGGACAAGCCCTGACAGGCCATGCCTTTTCACGTGGGGGTTGGCGTTTGATAGCCAACCCGTGGTCATATGGCGTGGCTCAAACGTGGCTTATATACTTTTAGGCGTTATAAGCTAACGGATGCGATCATACCAACTCACATGCACCGGATCCCATCAGAACTCCGAAGTTAAGCGAGTTTGGGCGAGAGTAGTACTAGGATGGGTGACCTCCTGGGAAGTCCTCGTGTTGCATCCCTTCTTTTTGCCCTTTTGCCGTTCCAATTGCCGTGGGCGTTTGCTTTCCGTCGTCTTAGTCATCCGGCTGCCTTTCTTATTCCACGACCCAGTGACGCCGCGTGACAATCGACGCAAACTACGCTTAAATGCTCCAAGAAAGCCCGGGATTACCGCGAGAATTAAAATCGGAAAATAACATAGTTTCCGTAAATTGGAAAGGCCGGATTTCGGGCTAGTAAACGATGTCGGATGCCCGAAAAAGCCCGTGAGTCATGGCAACGCAATGAGTTTTACTCGTGACGCCGTTCTCTTCAAATCGACGGTTCAGGGGCCCGTTTCTGAGATCGGAGCCCGGATCTGCGGTTTACCCGATTTTCCGTTGCACGCGCGTCGCTCCCGCTCCTCTTCAGTTGCTTCCGCCATGTGTCCTCCGTCACCCCGTCTTCAATTAACTAGGTAGCGGAAATGAACGAAAACGAAAAAGCTGCTGCCGAAATTACTGCGGTTGTTCTTAATGTTGCTTTTGCTTCTGTTTTTGGGGTTCAATTATGGTCAGGTAGGCCGCACTGCCGATTGGACCCGGCGGTTCGGCAGGGCCGCGCGTGGCACAGGGCAGGGGTGGCGAGGACAAGCCCTGACAGGCCATGCCTTTTCACGTGGGGGTTGGCGTTTGATAGCCAACCCGTGGTCATATGGCGTGGCTCAAACGTGGCTTATATACTTTTAGGCGTTATAAGCTAACGGATGCGATCATACCAACTCACATGCACCGGATCCCATCAGAACTCCGAAGTTAAGCGAGTTTGGGCGAGAGTAGTACTAGGATGGGTGACCTCCTGGGAAGTCCTCGTGTTGCATCCCTTCTTTTTGCCCTTTTGCCGTTCCAATTGCCGTGGGCGTTTGCTTTCCGTCGTCTTAGTCATCCGGCTGCCTTTCTTATTCCACGACCCAGTGACGCCGCGTGACAATCGACGCAAACTACGCTTAAATGCTCCAAGAAAGCCCGGGATTACCGCGAGAATTAAAATCGGAAAATAACATAGTTTCCGTAAATTGGAAAGGCCGGATTTCGGGCTAGTAAACGATGTCGGATGCCCGAAAAAGCCCGTGAGTCATGGCAACGCAATGAGTTTTACTCGTGACGCCGTTCTCTTCAAATCGACGGTTCAGGGGCCCGTTTCTGAGATCGGAGCCCGGATCTGCGGTTTACCCGATTTTCCGTTGCACGCGCGTCGCTCCCGCTCCTCTTCAGTTGCTTCCGCCATGTGTCCTCCGTCACCCCGTCTTCAATTAACTAGGCAGCGGAAATGAACGAAAACGAAAAAGCTGCTGCCGAAATTACTGCGGTTGTTCTTAATGTTGCTTTTGCTTCTGTTTTTGGGGTTCAATTATGGTCAGGTAGGCCGCACTGCCGATTGGACCCGGCGGTTCGGCAGGGCCGCGCGTCGCACAGGGCAGGGGTGGCGAGGACAAGCCCTGACAGGCCATGCCTTTTCACGTGGGGGTTGGCGTTTGATAGCCAACCCGTGGTCATATGGCGTGGCTCAAACGTGGCTTATATACTTTTAGGCGTTATAAGCTAACGGATGCGATCATACCAACTCACATGCACCGGATCCCATCAGAACTCCGAAGTTAAGCGAGTTTGGGCGAGAGTAGTACTAGGATGGGTGACCTCCTGGGAAGTCCTCGTGTTGCATCCCTTCTTTTTGCCCTTTTGCCGTTCCAATTGCCGTGGGCGTTTGCTTTCCGTCGTCTTAGTCATCCGGCTGCCTTTCTTATTCCACGACCCAGTGACGCCGCGTGACAATCGACGCAAACTACGCTTAAATGCTCCAAGAAAGCCCGGGATTACCGCGAGAATTAAAATCGGAAAATAACATAGTTTCCGTAAATTGGAAAGGCCGGATTTCGGGCTAGT
Source organism: Prunus campanulata (assembly GCA_034190965.1). Classification (NCBI taxonomy): domain Eukaryota; kingdom Viridiplantae; phylum Streptophyta; class Magnoliopsida; order Rosales; family Rosaceae; genus Prunus; species Prunus campanulata. Next base: position 4,601,526 of record CM067214.1, on the reverse strand, counting down.
AAACGATGTCGGATGCCCGAAAAAGCCCGTGAGTCATGGCAACGCAATGAGTTTTACTCGTGACGCCGTTCTCTTCAAATCGACGGTTCAGGGGCCCGTTTCTGAGATCGGAGCCCGGATCTGCGGTTTACCCGATTTTCCGTTGCACGCGCGTCGCTCCCGCTCCTCTTCAGTTGCTTCCGCCATGTGTCCTCCGTCACCCCGTCTTCAATTAACTAGGCAGCGGAAATGAACGAAAACGAAAAAGCTGCTGCCGAAATTACTGCGGTTGTTCTTAATGTTGCTTTTGCTTCTGTTTTTGGGGTTCAATTATGGTCAGGTAGGCCGCACTGCCGATTGGACCCGGCGGTTCGGCAGGGCCGCGCGTGGCACAGGGCAGGGGTGGCGAGGACAAGCCCTGACAGGCCATGCCTTTTCACGTGGGGGTTGGCGTTTGATAGCCAACCCGTGGTCATATGGCGTGGCTCAAACGTGGCTTATATACTTTTAGGCGTTATAAGCTAACGGATGCGATCATACCAACTCACATGCACCGGATCCCATCAGAACTCCGAAGTTAAGCGAGTTTGGGCGAGAGTAGTACTAGGATGGGTGACCTCCTGTGAAGTCCTCGTGTTGCATCCCTTCTTTTTGCCCTTTTGCCGTTCCAATTGCCGGGGGCGTTTGCTTTCCGTCGTCTTAGTCATCCGGCTGCCTTTCTTATTCCACGACCCAGTGACGCCGCGTGACAATCGACGCAAACTACGCTTAAATGCTCCAAGAAAGCCCGGGATTACCGCGAGAATTAAAATCGGAAAATAACATAGTTTCCGTAAATTGGAAAGGCCGGATTTCGGGCTAGTAAACGATGTCGGATGCCCGAAAAAGCCCGTGAGTCATGGCAACGCAATGAGTTTTACTCGTGACGCCGTTCTCTTCAAATCGACGGTTCAGGGGCCCGTTTCTGAGATCGGAGCCCGGATCTGCGGTTTACCCGATTTTCCGTTGCACGCGCGTCGCTCCCGCTCCTCTTCAGTTGCTTCCGCCATGTGTCCTCCGTCACCCCGTCTTCAATTAACTAGGCAGCGGAAATGAACGAAAACGAAAAAGCTGCTGCCGAAATTACTGCGGTTGTTCTTAATGTTGCTTTTGCTTCTGTTTTTGGGGTTCAATTATGGTCAGGTAGGCCGCACTGCCGATTGGACCCGGCGGTTCGGCAGGGCCGCGCGTGGCACAGGGCAGGGGTGGCGAGGACAAGCCCTGACAGGCCATGCCTTTTCACGTGGGGGTTGGCGTTTGATAGCCAACCCGTGGTCATATGGCGTGGCTCAAACGTGGCTTATATACTTTTAGGCGTTATAAGCTAACGGATGCGATCATACCAACTCACATGCACCGGATCCCATCAGAACTCCGAAGTTAAGCGAGTTTGGGCGAGAGTAGTACTAGGATGGGTGACCTCCTGGGAAGTCCTCGTGTTGCATCCCTTCTTTTTGCCCTTTTGCCGTTCCAATTGCCGTGGGCGTTTGCTTTCCGTCGTCTTAGTCATCCGGCTGCCTTTCTTATTCCACGACCCAGTGACGCCGCGTGACAATCGACGCAAACTACGCTTAAATGCTCCAAGAAAGCCCGGGATTACCGCGAGAATTAAAATCGGAAAATAACATAGTTTCCGTAAATTGGAAAGGCCGGATTTCGGGCTAGTAAACGATGTCGGATGCCCGAAAAAGCCCGTGAGTCATGGCAACGCAATGAGTTTTACTCGTGACGCCGTTCTCTTCAAATCGACGGTTCAGGGGCCCGTTTCTGAGATCGGAGCCCGGATCTGCGGTTTACCCGATTTTCCGTTGCACGCGCGTCGCTCCCGCTCCTCTTCAGTTGCTTCCGCCATGTGTCCTCCGTCACCCCGTCTTCAATTAACTAGGCAGCGGAAATGAACGAAAACGAAAAAGCTGCTGCCGAAATTACTGCGGTTGTTCTCAATGTTGCTTTTGCTTCTGTTTTTGGGGTTCAATTATGGTCAGGTAGGCCGCACTGCCGATTGGACCCGGCGGTTCGGCAGGGCCGCGCGTGGCACAGGGCAGGGGTGGCGAGGACAAGCCCTGACAGGCCATGCCTTTTCACGTGGGGGTTGGCGTTTGATAGCCAACCCGTGGTCATATGGCGTGGCTCAAACGTGGCTTATATACTTTTAGGCGTTATAAGCTAACGGATGCGATCATACCAACTCACATGCACCGGATCCCATCAGAACTCCGAAGTTAAGCGAGTTTGGGCGAGAGTAGTACTAGGATGGGTGACCTCCTGGGAAGGTCTCGTGTTGCATCCCTTCTTTTTGCCCTTTTGCCGTTCCAATTGCCGTGGGCGTTTGCTTTCCGTCGTCTTAGTCATCCGGCTGCCTTTCTTATTCCACGACCCAGTGACGCCGCGTGACAATCGACGCAAACTACGCTTAAATGCTCCAAGAAAGCCCGGGATTACCGCGAGAATTAAAATCGGAAAATAACATAGTTTCCGTAAATTGGAAAGGCCGGATTTCGGGCTAGTAAACGATGTCGGATGCCCGAAAAAGCCCGTGAGTCATGGCAACGCAATGAGTTTTACTCGTGACGCCGTTCTCTTCAAATCGACGGTTCAGGGGCCCGTTTCTGAGATCGGAGCCCGGATCTGCGGTTTACCCGATTTTCCGTTGCACGCGCGTCGCTCCCGCTCCTCTTCAGTTGCTTCCGCCATGTGTCCTCCGTCACCCCGTCTTCAATTAACTAGGCAGCGGAAATGAACGAAAACGAAAAAGCTGCTGCCGAAATTACTGCGGTTGTTCTTAATGTTGCTTTTGCTTCTGTTTTTGGGGTTCAATTATGGTCAGGTAGGCCGCACTGCCGATTGGACCCGGCGGTTCGGCAGGGCCGCGCGTCGCACAGGGCAGGGGTGGCGAGGACAAGCCCTGACAGGCCATGCCTTTTCACGTGGGGGTTGGCGTTTGATAGCCAACCCGTGGTCATATGGCGTGGCTCAAACGTGGCTTATATACTTTTAGGCGTTATAAGCTAACGGATGCGATCATACCAACTCACATGCACCGGATCCCATCAGAACTCCGAAGTTAAGCGAGTTTGGGCGAGAGTAGTACTAGGATGGGTGACCTCCTGGGAAGTCCTCGTGTTGCATCCCTTCTTTTTGCCCTTTTGCCGTTCCAATTGCCGTGGGCGTTTGCTTTCCGTCGTCTTAGTCATCCGGCTGCCTTTCTTATTCCACGACCCAGTGACGCCGCGTGACAATCGACGCAAACTACGCTTAAATGCTCCAAGAAAGCCCGGGATTACCGCGAGAATTAAAATCGGAAAATAACATAGTTTCCGTAAATTGGAAAGGCCGGATTTCGGGCTAGTAAACGATGTCGGATGCCCGAAAAAGCCCGTGAGTCATGGCAACGCAATGAGTTTTACTCGTGACGCCGTTCTCTTCAAATCGACGGTTCAGGGGCCCGTTTCTGAGATCGGAGCCCGGATCTGCGGTTTACCCGATTTTCCGTTGCACGCGCGTCGCTCCCGCTCCTCTTCAGTTGCTTCCGCCATGTGTCCTCCGTCACCCCGTCTTCAATTAACTAGGCAGCGGAAATGAACGAAAACGAAAAAGCTGCTGCCGAAATTACTGCGGTTGTTCTCAATGTTGCTTTTGCTTCTGTTTTTGGGGTTCAATTATGGTCAGGTAGGCCGCACTGCCGATTGGACCCGGCGGTTCGGCAGGGCCGCGCGTGGCACAGGGCAGGGGTGGCGAGGACAAGCCCTGACAGGCCATGCCTTTTCACGTGGGGGTTGGCGTTTGATAGCCAACCCGTGGTCATATGGCGTGGCTCAAACGTGGCTTATATACTTTTAGGCGTTATAAGCTAACGGATGCGATCATACCAACTCACATGCACCGGATCCCATCAGAACTCCGAAGTTAAGCGAGTTTGGGCGAGAGTAGTACTAGGATGGGTGACCTCCTGGGAAGGTCTCGTGTTGCATCCCTTCTTTTTGCCCTTTTGCCGTTCCAATTGCCGTGGGCGTTTGCTTTCCGTCGTCTTAGTCATCCGGCTGCCTTTCTTATTCCACGACCCAGTGACGCCGCGTGACAATCGACGCAAACTACGCTTAAATGCTCCAAGAAAGCCCGGGATTACCGCGAGAATTAAAATCGGAAAATAACATAGTTTCCGTAAATTGGAAAGGCCGGATTTCGGGCTAGTAAACGATGTCGGATGCCCGAAAAAGCCCGTGAGTCATGGCAACGCAATGAGTTTTACTCGTGACGCCGTTCTCTTCAAATCGACGGTTCAGGGGCCCGTTTCTGAGATCGGAGCCCGGATCTGCGGTTTACCCGATTTTCCGTTGCACGCGCGTCGCTCCCGCTCCTCTTCAGTTGCTTCCGCCATGTGTCCTCCGTCACCCCGTCTTCAATTAACTAGGCAGCGGAAATGAACGAAAACGAAAAAGCTGCTGCCGAAATTACTGCGGTTGTTCTCAATGTTGCTTTTGCTTCTGTTTTTGGGGTTCAATTATGGTCAGGTAGGCCGCACTGCCGATTGGACCCGGCGGTTCGGCAGGGCCGCGCGTGGCACAGGGCAGGGGTGGCGAGGACAAGCCCTGACAGGCCATGCCTTTTCACGTGGGGGTTGGCGTTTGATAGCCAACCCGTGGTCATATGGCGTGGCTCAAACGTGGCTTATATACTTTTAGGCGTTATAAGCTAACGGATGCGATCATACCAACTCACATGCACCGGATCCCATCAGAACTCCGAAGTTAAGCGAGTTTGGGCGAGAGTAGTACTAGGATGGGTGACCTCCTGGGAAGGTCTCGTGTTGCATCCCTTCTTTTTGCCCTTTTGCCGTTCCAATTGCCGTGGGCGTTTGCTTTCCGTCGTCTTAGTCATCCGGCTGCCTTTCTTATTCCACGACCCAGTGACGCCGCGTGACAATCGACGCAAACTACGCTTAAATGCTCCAAGAAAGCCCGGGATTACCGCGAGAATTAAAATCGGAAAATAACATAGTTTCCGTAAATTGGAAAGGCCGGATTTCGGGCTAGTAAACGATGTCGGATGCCCGAAAAAGCCCGTGAGTCATGGCAACGCAATGAGTTTTACTCGTGACGCCGTTCTCTTCAAATCGACGGTTCAGGGGCCCGTTTCTGAGATCGGAGCCCGGATCTGCGGTTTACCCGATTTTCCGTTGCACGCGCGTCGCTCCCGCTCCTCTTCAGTTGCTTCCGCCATGTGTCCTCCGTCACCCCGTCTTCAATTAACTAGGCAGCGGAAATGAACGAAAACGAAAAAGCTGCTGCCGAAATTACTGCGGTTGTTCTTAATGTTGCTTTTGCTTCTGTTTTTGGGGTTCAATTATGGTCAGGTAGGCCGCACTGCCGATTGGACCCGGCGGTTCGGCAGGGCCGCGCGTGGCACAGGGCAGGGGTGGCGAGGACAAGCCCTGACAGGCCATGCCTTTTCACGTGGGGGTTGGCGTTTGATAGCCAACCCGTGGTCATATGGCGTGGCTCAAACGTGGCTTATATACTTTTAGGCGTTATAAGCTAACGGATGCGATCATACCAACTCACATGCACCGGATCCCATCAGAACTCCGAAGTTAAGCGAGTTTGGGCGAGAGTAGTACTAGGATGGGTGACCTCCTGGGAAGTCCTCGTGTTGCATCCCTTCTTTTTGCCCTTTTGCCGTTCCAATTGCCGTGGGCGTTTGCTTTCCGTCGTCTTAGTCATCCGGCTGCCTTTCTTATTCCACGACCCAGTGACGCCGCGTGACAATCGACGCAAACTACGCTTAAATGCTCCAAGAAAGCCCGGGATTACCGCGAGAATTAAAATCGGAAAATAACATAGTTTCCGTAAATTGGAAAGGCCGGATTTCGGGCTAGTAAACGATGTCGGATGCCCGAAAAAGCCCGTGAGTCATGGCAACGCAATGAGTTTTACTCGTGACGCCGTTCTCTTCAAATCGACGGTTCAGGGGCCCGTTTCTGAGATCGGAGCCCGGATCTGCGGTTTACCCGATTTTCCGTTGCACGCGCGTCGCTCCCGCTCCTCTTCAGTTGCTTCCGCCATGTGTCCTCCGTCACCCCGTCTTCAATTAACTAGGCAGCGGAAATGAACGAAAACGAAAAAGCTGCTGCCGAAATTACTGCGGTTGTTCTCAATGTTGCTTTTGCTTCTGTTTTTGGGGTTCAATTATGGTCAGGTAGGCCGCACTGCCGATTGGACCCGGCGGTTCGGCAGGGCCGCGCGTGGCACAGGGCAGGGGTGGCGAGGACAAGCCCTGACAGGCCATGCCTTTTCACGTGGGGGTTGGCGTTTGATAGCCAACCCGTGGTCATATGGCGTGGCTCAAACGTGGCTTATATACTTTTAGGCGTTATAAGCTAACGGATGCGATCATACCAACTCACATGCACCGGATCCCATCAGAACTCCGAAGTTAAGCGAGTTTGGGCGAGAGTAGTACTAGGATGGGTGACCTCCTGGGAAGGTCTCGTGTTGCATCCCTTCTTTTTGCCCTTTTGCCGTTCCAATTGCCGTGGGCGTTTGCTTTCCGTCGTCTTAGTCATCCGGCTGCCTTTCTTATTCCACGACCCAGTGACGCCGCGTGACAATCGACGCAAACTACGCTTAAATGCTCCAAGAAAGCCCGGGATTACCGCGAGAATTAAAATCGGAAAATAACATAGTTTCCGTAAATTGGAAAGGCCGGATTTCGGGCTAGTAAACGATGTCGGATGCCCGAAAAAGCCCGTGAGTCATGGCAACGCAATGAGTTTTACTCGTGACGCCGTTCTCTTCAAATCGACGGTTCAGGGGCCCGTTTCTGAGATCGGAGCCCGGATCTGCGGTTTACCCGATTTTCCGTTGCACGCGCGTCGCTCCCGCTCCTCTTCAGTTGCTTCCGCCATGTGTCCTCCGTCACCCCGTCTTCAATTAACTAGGCAGCGGAAATGAACGAAAACGAAAAAGCTGCTGCCGAAATTACTGCGGTTGTTCTTAATGTTGCTTTTGCTTCTGTTTTTGGGGTTCAATTATGGTCAGGTAGGCCGCACTGCCGATTGGACCCGGCGGTTCGGCAGGGCCGCGCGTGGCACAGGGCAGGGGTGGCGAGGACAAGCCCTGACAGGCCATGCCTTTTCACGTGGGGGTTGGCGTTTGATAGCCAACCCGTGGTCATATGGCGTGGCTCAAACGTGGCTTATATACTTTTAGGCGTTATAAGCTAACGGATGCGATCATACCAACTCACATGCACCGGATCCCATCAGAACTCCGAAGTTAAGCGAGTTTGGGCGAGAGTAGTACTAGGATGGGTGACCTCCTGGGAAGTCCTCGTGTTGCATCCCTTCTTTTTGCCCTTTTGCCGTTCCAATTGCCGTGGGCGTTTGCTTTCCGTCGTCTTAGTCATCCGGCTGCCTTTCTTATTCCACGACCCAGTGACGCCGCGTGACAATCGACGCAAACTACGCTTAAATGCTCCAAGAAAGCCCGGGATTACCGCGAGAATTAAAATCGGAAAATAACATAGTTTCCGTAAATTGGAAAGGCCGGATTTCGGGCTAGTAAACGATGTCGGATGCCCGAAAAAGCCCGTGAGTCATGGCAACGCAATGAGTTTTACTCGTGACGCCGTTCTCTTCAAATCGACGGTTCAGGGGCCCGTTTCTGAGATCGGAGCCCGGATCTGCGGTTTACCCGATTTTCCGTTGCACGCGCGTCGCTCCCGCTCCTCTTCAGTTGCTTCCGCCATGTGTCCTCCGTCACCCCGTCTTCAATTAACTAGGCAGCGGAAATGAACGAAAACGAAAAAGCTGCTGCCGAAATTACTGCGGTTGTTCTCAATGTTGCTTTTGCTTCTGTTTTTGGGGTTCAATTATGGTCAGGTAGGCCGCACTGCCGATTGGACCCGGCGGTTCGGCAGGGCCGCGCGTGGCACAGGGCAGGGGTGGCGAGGACAAGCCCTGACAGGCCATGCCTTTTCACGTGGGGGTTGGCGTTTGATAGCCAACCCGTGGTCATATGGCGTGGCTCAAACGTGGCTTATATACTTTTAGGCGTTATAAGCTAACGGATGCGATCATACCAACTCACATGCACCGGATCCCATCAGAACTCCGAAGTTAAGCGAGTTTGGGCGAGAGTAGTACTAGGATGGGTGACCTCCTGGGAAGGTCTCGTGTTGCATCCCTTCTTTTTGCCCTTTTGCCGTTCCAATTGCCGTGGGCGTTTGCTTTCCGTCGTCTTAGTCATCCGGCTGCCTTTCTTATTCCACGACCCAGTGACGCCGCGTGACAATCGACGCAAACTACGCTTAAATGCTCCAAGAAAGCCCGGGATTACCGCGAGAATTAAAATCGGAAAATAACATAGTTTCCGTAAATTGGAAAGGCCGGATTTCGGGCTAGTAAACGATGTCGGATGCCCGAAAAAGCCCGTGAGTCATGGCAACGCAATGAGTTTTACTCGTGACGCCGTTCTCTTCAAATCGACGGTTCAGGGGCCCGTTTCTGAGATCGGAGCCCGGATCTGCGGTTTACCCGATTTTCCGTTGCACGCGCGTCGCTCCCGCTCCTCTTCAGTTGCTTCCGCCATGTGTCCTCCGTCACCCCGTCTTCAATTAACTAGGCAGCGGAAATGAACGAAAACGAAAAAGCTGCTGCCGAAATTACTGCGGTTGTTCTTAATGTTGCTTTTGCTTCTGTTTTTGGGGTTCAATTATGGTCAGGTAGGCCGCACTGCCGATTGGACCCGGCGGTTCGGCAGGGCCGCGCGTGGCACAGGGCAGGGGTGGCGAGGACAAGCCCTGACAGGCCATGCCTTTTCACGTGGGGGTTGGCGTTTGATAGCCAACCCGTGGTCATATGGCGTGGCTCAAACGTGGCTTATATACTTTTAGGCGTTATAAGCTAACGGATGCGATCATACCAACTCACATGCACCGGATCCCATCAGAACTCCGAAGTTAAGCGAGTTTGGGCGAGAGTAGTACTAGGATGGGTGACCTCCTGGGAAGTTCTCGTGTTGCATCCCTTCTTTTTGCCCTTTTGCCGTTCCAATTGCCGTGGGCGTTTGCTTTCCGTCGTCTTAGTCATCCGGCTGCCTTTCTTATTCCACGACCCAGTGACGCCGCGTGACAATCGACGCAAACTACGCTTAAATGCTCCAAGAAAGCCCGGGATTACCGCGAGAATTAAAATCGGAAAATAACATAGTTTCCGTAAATTGGAAAGGCCGGATTTCGGGCTAGTAAACGATGTCGGATGCCCGAAAAAGCCCGTGAGTCATGGCAACGCAATGAGTTTTACTCGTGACGCCGTTCTCTTCAAATCGACGGTTCAGGGGCCCGTTTCTGAGATCGGAGCCCGGATCTGCGGTTTACCCGATTTTCCGTTGCACGCGCGTCGCTCCCGCTCCTCTTCAGTTGCTTCCGCCATGTGTCCTCCGTCACCCCGTCTTCAATTAACTAGGCAGCGGAAATGAACGAAAACGAAAAAGCTGCTGCCGAAATTACTGCGGTTGTTCTTAATGTTGCTTTTGCTTCTGTTTTTGGGGTTCAATTATGGTCAGGTAGGCCGCACTGCCGATTGGACCCGGCGGTTCGGCAGGGCCGCGCGTCGCACAGGGCAGGGGTGGCGAGGACAAGCCCTGACAGGCCATGCCTTTTCACGTGGGGGTTGGCGTTTGATAGCCAACCCGTGGTCATATGGCGTGGCTCAAACGTGGCTTATATACTTTTAGGCGTTATAAGCTAACGGATGCGATCATACCAACTCACATGCACCGGATCCCATCAGAACTCCGAAGTTAAGCGAGTTTGGGCGAGAGTAGTACTAGGATGGGTGACCTCCTGGGAAGTCCTCGTGTTGCATCCCTTCTTTTTGCCCTTTTGCCGTTCCAATTGCCGTGGGCGTTTGCTTTCCGTCGTCTTAGTCATCCGGCTGCCTTTCTTATTCCACGACCCAGTGACGCCGCGTGACAATCGACGCAAACTACGCTTAAATGCTCCTAGAAAGCCCGGGATTACCGCGTGAATTAAAATCGGAAAATAACATAGTTTCCGTAAATTGGAAAGGCCGGATTTCGGGCTAGTAAACGATGTCGGATGCCCGAAAAAGCCCGTGAGTCGCGGCAACGCAATGAGTTTTACTCGTGACGCCGTTCTCTTCAAATCGACGGTTCAGGGGCCCGATTCTGAGATCGGAGCCCGGATCTGCGGTTTACCCGATTTTCCGTTGCACGCGCGTCGCTCCAGCTCCTCTTCAGTTGCTTCCGCCATGTGTCCTCCGTCACCCCGTCTTCAATTAACTAGGCAGCGGAAATGAACGAAAACGAAAAAGCTGCTGCCGAAATTACTGCGGTTGTTCTCAATGTTGCTTTTGCTTCTGTTTTTGGGGTTCAATTATGGTCAGGTAGGCCGCACTGCCGATTGGACCCGGCGGTTCGGCAGGCCCGCGCGTGGCACAGGGCAGGGGTGGCGAGGACAAGGCCTGACAGGCCATGCCTTTTCACGTGGGGGGTGGCGCTTGATAGCCAACCCGTGGTCATATGGCGTGGCTCAAACGTGGCTTATATACTTTTAGGCGTTATAAGCTAACGGATGCGATCATACCAACTCACATGCACCGGATCCCATCAGAACTCCGAAGTTAAGCGAGTTTGGGCGAGAGTAGTACTAGGATGGGTGACCTCCTGGGAAGTCCTCGTGTTGCATCCCTTCTTTTTGCCCTTTTGCCGTTCCAATTGCCGTGGGCGTTTGCTTTCCGTCGTCTTAGTCATCCGGCTGCCTTTCTTATTCCACGACCCAGTGACGCCGCGTGACAATCGACGCAAACTACGCTTAAATGCTCCTAGAAAGCCCGGGATTACCGCGAGAATTAAAATCGGAAAATAACATAGTTTCCGTAAATTGGAAAGGCCGGATTTCGGGCTAGTAAACGATGTCGGATGCCCGAAAAAGCCCGTGAGTCGCGGCAACGCAATGAGTTTTACTCGTGACGCCGTTCTCTTCAAATCGACGGTTCAGGGGCCCGATTCTGAGATCGGAGCCCGGATCTGCGGTTTACCCGATTTTCCGTTGCACGCGCGTCGCTCCAGCTCCTCTTCAGTTGCTTCCGCCATGTGTCCTCCGTCACCCCGTCTTCAATTAACTAGGCAGCGGAAATGAACGAAAACGAAAAAGCTGCTGCCGAAATTACTGCGGTTGTTCTCAATGTTGCTTTTGCTTCTGTTTTTGGGGTTCAATTATGGTCAGGTAGGCCGCACTGCCGATTGGACCCGGCGGTTCGGCAGGCCCGCGCGTGGCACAGGGCAGGGGTGGCGAGGACAAGGCCTGACAGGCCATGCCTTTTCACGTGGGGGGTGGCGCTTGATAGCCAACCCGTGGTCATATGGCGTGGCTCAAACGTGGCTTATATACTTTTAGGCGTTATAAGCTAACGGATGCGATCATACCAACTCACATGCACTGGATCCCATCAGAACTCCGAAGTTAAGCGAGTTTGGGCGAGAGTAGTACTAGGATGGGTGACCTCCTGGGAAGTCCTCGTGTTGCATCCCTTCTTTTTGCCCTTTTGCCGTTCCAATTGCCGTGGGCGTTTGCTTTCCGTCGTCTTAGTCATCCGGCTGCCTTTCTTATTCCACGACCCAGTGACGCCGCGTGACAATCGACGCAAACTACGCTTAAATGCTCCTAGAAAGCCCGGGATTACCGCGAGAATTAAAATCGGAAAATAACATAGTTTCCGTAAATTGGAAAGGCCGGATTTCGGGCTAGTAAACGATGTCGGATGCCCGAAAAAGCCCGTGAGTCGCGGCAACGCAATGAGTTTTACTCGTGACGCCGTTCTCTTCAAATCGACGGTTCAGGGGCCCGATTCTGAGATCGGAGCCCGGATCTGCGGTTTACCCGATTTTCCGTTGCACGCGCGTCGCTCCAGCTCCTCTTCAGTTGCTTCCGCCATGTGTCCTCCGTCACCCCGTCTTCAATTAACTAGGCAGCGGAAATGAACGAAAACGAAAAAGCTGCTGCCGAAATTACTGCGGTTGTTCTCAATGTTGCTTTTGCTTCTGTTTTTGGGGTTCAATTATGGTCAGGTAGGCCGCACTGCCGATTGGACCCGGCGGTTCGGCAGGCCCGCGCGTGGCACAGGGCAGGGGTGGCGAGGACAAGGCCTGACAGGCCATGCCTTTTCACGTGGGGGGTGGCGCTTGATAGCCAACCCGTGGTCATATGGCGTGGCTCAAACGTGGCTTATATACTTTTAGGCGTTATAAGCTAACGGATGCGATCATACCAACTCACATGCACCGGATCCCATCAGAACTCCGAAGTTAAGCGAGTTTGGGCGAGAGTAGTACTAGGATGGGTGACCTCCTGGGAAGTCCTCGTGTTGCATCCCTTCTTTTTGCCCTTTTGCCGTTCCAATTGCCGTGGGCGTTTGCTTTCCGTCGTCTTAGTCATCCGGCTGCCTTTCTTATTCCACGACCCAGTGACGCCGCGTGACAATCGACGCAAACTACGCTTAAATGCTCCTAGAAAGCCCGGGATTACCGCGAGAATTAAAATCGGAAAATAACATAGTTTCCGTAAATTGTAAAGGCCGGATTTCGGGCTAGTAAACGATGTCGGATGCCCGAAAAAGCCCGTGAGTCGCGGCAACGCAATGAGTTTTACTCGTGACGCCGTTCTCTTCAAATCGACGGTTCAGGGGCCCGATTCTGAGATCGGAGCCCGGATCTGCGGTTTACCCGATTTTCCGTTGCACGCGCGTCGCTCCAGCTCCTCTTCAGTTGCTTCCGCCATGTGTCCTCCGTCACCCCGTCTTCAATTAACTAGGCAGCGGAAATGAACGAAAACGAAAAAGCTGCTGCCGAAATTACTGCGGTTGTTCTCAATGTTGCTTTTGCTTCTGTTTTTGGGGTTCAATTATGGTCAGGTAGGCCGCACTGCCGATTGGACCCGGCGGTTCGGCAGGCCCGCGCGTGGCACAGGGCAGGGGTGGCGAGGACAAGGCCTGACAGGCCATGCCTTTTCACGTGGGGGGTGGCGCTTGATAGCCAACCCGTGGTCATATGGCGTGGCTCAAACGTGGCTTATATACTTTTAGGCGTTATAAGCTAACGGATGCGATCATACCAACTCACATGCACCGGATCCCATCAGAACTCCGAAGTTAAGCGAGTTTGGGCGAGAGTAGTACTAGGATGGGTGACCTCCTGGGAAGTCCTCGTGTTGCATCCCTTCTTTTTGCCCTTTTGCCGTTCCAATTGCCGTGGGCGTTTGCTTTCCGTCGTCTTAGTCATCCGGCTGCCTTTCTTATTCCACGACCCAGTGACGCCGCGTGACAATCGACGCAAACTACGCTTAAATGCTCCTAGAAAGCCCGGGATTACCGCGAGAATTAAAATCGGAAAATAACATAGTTTCCGTAAATTGGAAAGGCCGGATTTCGGGCTAGTAAACGATGTCGGATGCCCGAAAAAGCCCGTGAGTCGCGGCAACGCAATGAGTTTTACTCGTGACGCCGTTCTCTTCAAATCGACGGTTCAGGGGCCCGATTCTGAGATCGGAGCCCGGATCTGCGGTTTACCCGATTTTCCGTTGCACGCGCGTCGCTCCAGCTCCTCTTCAGTTGCTTCCGCCATGTGTCCTCCGTCACCCCGTCTTCAATTAACTAGGCAGCGGAAATGAACGAAAACGAAAAAGCTGCTGCCGAAATTACTGCGGTTGTTCTCAATGTTGCTTTTGCTTCTGTTTTTGGGGTTCAATTATGGTCAGGTAGGCCGCACTGCCGATTGGACCCGGCGGTTCGGCAGGCCCGCGCGTGGCACAGGGCAGGGGTGGCGAGGACAAGGCCTGACAGGCCATGCCTTTTCACGTGGGGGGTGGCGCTTGATAGCCAACCCGTGGTCATATGGCGTGGCTCAAACGTGGCTTATATACTTTTAGGCGTTATAAGCTAACGGATGCGATCATACCAACTCACATGCACCGGATCCCATCAGAACTCCGAAGTTAAGCGAGTTTGGGCGAGAGTAGTACTAGGATGGGTGACCTCCTGGGAAGTCCTCGTGTTGCATCCCTTCTTTTTGCCCTTTTGCCGTTCCAATTGCCGTGGGCGTTTGCTTTCCGTCGTCTTAGTCATCCGGCTGCCTTTCTTATTCCACGACCCAGTGACGCCGCGTGACAATCGACGCAAACTACGCTTAAATGCTCCTAGAAAGCCCGGGATTACCGCGAGAATTAAAATCGGAAAATAACATAGTTTCCGTAAATTGTAAAGGCCGGATTTCGGGCTAGTAAACGATGTCGGATGCCCGAAAAAGCCCGTGAGTCGCGGCAACGCAATGAGTTTTACTCGTGACGCCGTTCTCTTCAAATCGACGGTTCAGGGGCCCGATTCTGAGATCGGAGCCCGGATCTGCGGTTTACCCGATTTTCCGTTGCACGCGCGTCGCTCCAGCTCCTCTTCAGTTGCTTCCGCCATGTGTCCTCCGTCACCCCGTCTTCAATTAACTAGGCAGCGGAAATGAACGAAAACGAAAAAGCTGCTGCCGAAATTACTGCGGTTGTTCTCAATGTTGCTTTTGCTTCTGTTTTTGGGGTTCAATTATGGTCAGGTAGGCCGCACTGCCGATTGGACCCGGCGGTTCGGCAGGCCCGCGCGTGGCACAGGGCAGGGGTGGCGAGGACAAGGCCTGACAGGCCATGCCTTTTCACGTGGGGGGTGGCGCTTGATAGCCAACCCGTGGTCATATGGCGTGGCTCAAACGTGGCTTATATACTTTTAGGCGTTATAAGCTAACGGATGCGATCATACCAACTCACATGCACCGGATCCCATCAGAACTCCGAAGTTAAGCGAGTTTGGGCGAGAGTAGTACTAGGATGGGTGACCTCCTGGGAAGTCCTCGTGTTGCATCCCTTCTTTTTGCCCTTTTGCCGTTCCAATTGCCGTGGGCGTTTGCTTTCCGTCGTCTTAGTCATCCGGCTGCCTTTCTTATTCCACGACCCAGTGACGCCGCGTGACAATCGACGCAAACTACGCTTAAATGCTCCTAGAAAGCCCGGGATTACCGCGAGAATTAAAATCGGAAAATAACATAGTTTCCGTAAATTGTAAAGGCCGGATTTCGGGCTAGTAAACGATGTCGGATGCCCGAAAAAGCCCGTGAGTCGCGGCAACGCAATGAGTTTTACTCGTGACGCCGTTCTCTTCAAATCGACGGTTCAGGGGCCCGATTCTGAGATCGGAGCCCGGATCTGCGGTTTACCCGATTTTCCGTTGCACGCGCGTCGCTCCAGCTCCTCTTCAGTTGCTTCCGCCATGTGTCCTCCGTCACCCCGTCTTCAATTAACTAGGCAGCGGAAATGAACGAAAACGAAAAAGCTGCTGCCGAAATTACTGCGGTTGTTCTCAATGTTGCTTTTGCTTCTGTTTTTGGGGTTCAATTATGGTCAGGTAGGCCGCACTGCCGATTGGACCCGGCGGTTCGGCAGGCCCGCGCGTGGCACAGGGCAGGGGTGGCGAGGACAAGGCCTGACAGGCCATGCCTTTTCACGTGGGGGGTGGCGCTTGATAGCCAACCCGTGGTCATATGGCGTGGCTCAAACGTGGCTTATATACTTTTAGGCGTTATAAGCTAACGGATGCGATCATACCAACTCACATGCACCGGATCCCATCAGAACTCCGAAGTTAAGCGAGTTTGGGCGAGAGTAGTACTAGGATGGGTGACCTCCTGGGAAGTCCTCGTGTTGCATCCCTTCTTTTTGCCCTTTTGCCGTTCCAATTGCCGTGGGCGTTTGCTTTCCGTCGTCTTAGTCATCCGGCTGCCTTTCTTATTCCACGACCCAGTGACGCCGCGTGACAATCGACGCAAACTACGCTTAAATGCTCCTAGAAAGCCCGGGATTACCGCGAGAATTAAAATCGGAAAATAACATAGTTTCCGTAAATTGTAAAGGCCGGATTTCGGGCTAGTAAACGATGTCGGATGCCCGAAAAAGCCCGTGAGTCGCGGCAACGCAATGAGTTTTACTCGTGACGCCGTTCTCTTCAAATCGACGGTTCAGGGGCCCGATTCTGAGATCGGAGCCCGGATCTGCGGTTTACCCGATTTTCCGTTGCACGCGCGTCGCTCCAGCTCCTCTTCAGTTGCTTCCGCCATGTGTCCTCCGTCACCCCGTCTTCAATTAACTAGGCAGCGGAAATGAACGAAAACGAAAAAGCTGCTGCCGAAATTACTGCGGTTGTTCTCAATGTTGCTTTTGCTTCTGTTTTTGGGGTTCAATTATGGTCAGGTAGGCCGCACTGCCGATTGGACCCGGCGGTTCGGCAGGCCCGCGCGTGGCACAGGGCAGGGGTGGCGAGGACAAGGCCTGACAGGCCATGCCTTTTCACGTGGGGGGTGGCGCTTGATAGCCAACCCGTGGTCATATGGCGTGGCTCAAACGTGGCTTATATACTTTTAGGCGTTATAAGCTAACGGATGCGATCATACCAACTCACATGCACCGGATCCCATCAGAACTCCGAAGTTAAGCGAGTTTGGGCGAGAGTAGTACTAGGATGGGTGACCTCCTGGGAAGTCCTCGTGTTGCATCCCTTCTTTTTGCCCTTTTGCCGTTCCAATTGCCGTGGGCGTTTGCTTTCCGTCGTCTTAGTCATCCGGCTGCCTTTCTTATTCCACGACCCAGTGACGCCGCGTGACAATCGAC
Source organism: Prunus campanulata (assembly GCA_034190965.1). Classification (NCBI taxonomy): domain Eukaryota; kingdom Viridiplantae; phylum Streptophyta; class Magnoliopsida; order Rosales; family Rosaceae; genus Prunus; species Prunus campanulata. The sequence goes on along the minus strand of CM067214.1, from coordinate 4,584,792 downwards.
GCAAACTACGCTTAAATGCTCCTAGAAAGCCCGGGATTACCGCGAGAATTAAAATCGGAAAATAACATAGTTTCCGTAAATTGGAAAGGCCGGATTTCGGGCTAGTAAACGATGTCGGATGCCCGAAAAAGCCCGTGAGTCGCGGCAACGCAATGAGTTTTACTCGTGACGCCGTTCTCTTCAAATCGACGGTTCAGGGGCCCGATTCTGAGATCGGAGCCCGGATCTGCGGTTTACCCGATTTTCCGTTGCACGCGCGTCGCTCCAGCTCCTCTTCAGTTGCTTCCGCCATGTGTCCTCCGTCACCCCGTCTTCAATTAACTAGGCAGCGGAAATGAACGAAAACGAAAAAGCTGCTGCCGAAATTACTGCGGTTGTTCTCAATGTTGCTTTTGCTTCTGTTTTTGGGGTTCAATTATGGTCAGGTAGGCCGCACTGCCGATTGGACCCGGCGGTTCGGCAGGCCCGCGCGTGGCACAGGGCAGGGGTGGCGAGGACAAGGCCTGACAGGCCATGCCTTTTCACGTGGGGGGTGGCGCTTGATAGCCAACCCGTGGTCATATGGCGTGGCTCAAACGTGGCTTATATACTTTTAGGCGTTATAAGCTAACGGATGCGATCATACCAACTCACATGCACCGGATCCCATCAGAACTCCGAAGTTAAGCGAGTTTGGGCGAGAGTAGTACTAGGATGGGTGACCTCCTGGGAAGTCCTCGTGTTGCATCCCTTCTTTTTGCCCTTTTGCCGTTCCAATTGCCGTGGGCGTTTGCTTTCCGTCGTCTTAGTCATCCGGCTGCCTTTCTTATTCCACGACCCAGTGACGCCGCGTGACAATCGACGCAAACTACGCTTAAATGCTCCTAGAAAGCCCGGGATTACCGCGAGAATTAAAATCGGAAAATAACATAGTTTCCGTAAATTGTAAAGGCCGGATTTCGGGCTAGTAAACGATGTCGGATGCCCGAAAAAGCCCGTGAGTCGCGGCAACGCAATGAGTTTTACTCGTGACGCCGTTCTCTTCAAATCGACGGTTCAGGGGCCCGATTCTGAGATCGGAGCCCGGATCTGCGGTTTACCCGATTTTCCGTTGCACGCGCGTCGCTCCAGCTCCTCTTCAGTTGCTTCCGCCATGTGTCCTCCGTCACCCCGTCTTCAATTAACTAGGCAGCGGAAATGAACGAAAACGAAAAAGCTGCTGCCGAAATTACTGCGGTTGTTCTCAATGTTGCTTTTGCTTCTGTTTTTGGGGTTCAATTATGGTCAGGTAGGCCGCACTGCCGATTGGACCCGGCGGTTCGGCAGGCCCGCGCGTGGCACAGGGCAGGGGTGGCGAGGACAAGGCCTGACAGGCCATGCCTTTTCACGTGGGGGGTGGCGCTTGATAGCCAACCCGTGGTCATATGGCGTGGCTCAAACGTGGCTTATATACTTTTAGGCGTTATAAGCTAACGGATGCGATCATACCAACTCACATGCACCGGATCCCATCAGAACTCCGAAGTTAAGCGAGTTTGGGCGAGAGTAGTACTAGGATGGGTGACCTCCTGGGAAGTCCTCGTGTTGCATCCCTTCTTTTTGCCCTTTTGCCGTTCCAATTGCCGTGGGCGTTTGCTTTCCGTCGTCTTAGTCATCCGGCTGCCTTTCTTATTCCACGACCCAGTGACGCCGCGTGACAATCGACGCAAACTACGCTTAAATGCTCCTAGAAAGCCCGGGATTACCGCGAGAATTAAAATCGGAAAATAACATAGTTTCCGTAAATTGGAAAGGCCGGATTTCGGGCTAGTAAACGATGTCGGATGCCCGAAAAAGCCCGTGAGTCGCGGCAACGCAATGAGTTTTACTCGTGACGCCGTTCTCTTCAAATCGACGGTTCAGGGGCCCGATTCTGAGATCGGAGCCCGGATCTGCGGTTTACCCGATTTTCCGTTGCACGCGCGTCGCTCCAGCTCCTCTTCAGTTGCTTCCGCCATGTGTCCTCCGTCACCCCGTCTTCAATTAACTAGGCAGCGGAAATGAACGAAAACGAAAAAGCTGCTGCCGAAATTACTGCGGTTGTTCTCAATGTTGCTTTTGCTTCTGTTTTTGGGGTTCAATTATGGTCAGGTAGGCCGCACTGCCGATTGGACCCGGCGGTTCGGCAGGCCCGCGCGTGGCACAGGGCAGGGGTGGCGAGGACAAGGCCTGACAGGCCATGCCTTTTCACGTGGGGGGTGGCGCTTGATAGCCAACCCGTGGTCATATGGCGTGGCTCAAACGTGGCTTATATACTTTTAGGCGTTATAAGCTAACGGATGCGATCATACCAACTCACATGCACCGGATCCCATCAGAACTCCGAAGTTAAGCGAGTTTGGGCGAGAGTAGTACTAGGATGGGTGACCTCCTGGGAAGTCCTCGTGTTGCATCCCTTCTTTTTGCCCTTTTGCCGTTCCAATTGCCGTGGGCGTTTGCTTTCCGTCGTCTTAGTCATCCGGCTGCCTTTCTTATTCCACGACCCAGTGACGCCGCGTGACAATCGACGCAAACTACGCTTAAATGCTCCTAGAAAGCCCGGGATTACCGCGAGAATTAAAATCGGAAAATAACATAGTTTCCGTAAATTGTAAAGGCCGGATTTCGGGCTAGTAAACGATGTCGGATGCCCGAAAAAGCCCGTGAGTCGCGGCAACGCAATGAGTTTTACTCGTGACGCCGTTCTCTTCAAATCGACGGTTCAGGGGCCCGATTCTGAGATCGGAGCCCGGATCTGCGGTTTACCCGATTTTCCGTTGCACGCGCGTCGCTCCAGCTCCTCTTCAGTTGCTTCCGCCATGTGTCCTCCGTCACCCCGTCTTCAATTAACTAGGCAGCGGAAATGAACGAAAACGAAAAAGCTGCTGCCGAAATTACTGCGGTTGTTCTCAATGTTGCTTTTGCTTCTGTTTTTGGGGTTCAATTATGGTCAGGTAGGCCGCACTGCCGATTGGACCCGGCGGTTCGGCAGGCCCGCGCGTGGCACAGGGCAGGGGTGGCGAGGACAAGGCCTGACAGGCCATGCCTTTTCACGTGGGGGGTGGCGCTTGATAGCCAACCCGTGGTCATATGGCGTGGCTCAAACGTGGCTTATATACTTTTAGGCGTTATAAGCTAACGGATGCGATCATACCAACTCACATGCACCGGATCCCATCAGAACTCCGAAGTTAAGCGAGTTTGGGCGAGAGTAGTACTAGGATGGGTGACCTCCTGGGAAGTCCTCGTGTTGCATCCCTTCTTTTTGCCCTTTTGCCGTTCCAATTGCCGTGGGCGTTTGCTTTCCGTCGTCTTAGTCATCCGGCTGCCTTTCTTATTCCACGACCCAGTGACGCCGCGTGACAATCGACGCAAACTACGCTTAAATGCTCCTAGAAAGCCCGGGATTACCGCGAGAATTAAAATCGGAAAATAACATAGTTTCCGTAAATTGGAAAGGCCGGATTTCGGGCTAGTAAACGATGTCGGATGCCCGAAAAAGCCCGTGAGTCGCGGCAACGCAATGAGTTTTACTCGTGACGCCGTTCTCTTCAAATCGACGGTTCAGGGGCCCGATTCTGAGATCGGAGCCCGGATCTGCGGTTTACCCGATTTTCCGTTGCACGCGCGTCGCTCCAGCTCCTCTTCAGTTGCTTCCGCCATGTGTCCTCCGTCACCCCGTCTTCAATTAACTAGGCAGCGGAAATGAACGAAAACGAAAAAGCTGCTGCCGAAATTACTGCGGTTGTTCTCAATGTTGCTTTTGCTTCTGTTTTTGGGGTTCAATTATGGTCAGGTAGGCCGCACTGCCGATTGGACCCGGCGGTTCGGCAGGCCCGCGCGTGGCACAGGGCAGGGGTGGCGAGGACAAGGCCTGACAGGCCATGCCTTTTCACGTGGGGGGTGGCGCTTGATAGCCAACCCGTGGTCATATGGCGTGGCTCAAACGTGGCTTATATACTTTTAGGCGTTATAAGCTAACGGATGCGATCATACCAACTCACATGCACCGTATCCCATCAGAACTCCGAAGTTAAGCGAGTTTGGGCGAGAGTAGTACTAGGATGGGTGACCTCCTGGGAAGTCCTCGTGTTGCATCCCTTCTTTTTGCCCTTTTGCCGTTCCAATTGCCGTGGGCGTTTGCTTTCCGTCGTCTTAGTCATCCGGCTGCCTTTCTTATTCCACGACCCAGTGACGCCGCGTGACAATCGACGCAAACTACGCTTAAATGCTCCTAGAAAGCCCGGGATTACCGCGAGAATTAAAATCGGAAAATAACATAGTTTCCGTAAATTGTAAAGGCCGGATTTCGGGCTAGTAAACGATATCGGATGCCCGAAAAAGCCCGTGAGTCGCGGCAACGCAATGAGTTTTACTCGTGACGCCGTTCTCTTCAAATCGACGGTTCAGGGGCCCGATTCTGAGATCGGAGCCCGGATCTGCGGTTTACCCGATTTTCCGTTGCACGCGCGTCGCTCCAGCTCCTCTTCAGTTGCTTCCGCCATGTGTCCTCCGTCACCCCGTCTTCAATTAACTAGGCAGCGGAAATGAACGAAAACGAAAAAGCTGCTGCCGAAATTACTGCGGTTGTTCTCAATGTTGCTTTTGCTTCTGTTTTTGGGGTTCAATTATGGTCAGGTAGGCCGCACTGCCGATTGGACCCGGCGGTTCGGCAGGCCCGCGCGTGGCACAGGGCAGGGGTGGCGAGGACAAGGCCTGACAGGCCATGCCTTTTCACGTGGGGGGTGGCGCTTGATAGCCAAGCCAACCCGTGGTCATATGGCGTGGCTCAAACGTGGCTTATATACTTTTAGGCGTTATAAGCTAACGGATGCGATCATACCAACTCACATGCACCGGATCCCATCAGAACTCCGAAGTTAAGCGAGTTTGGGCGAGAGTAGTACTAGGATGGGTGACCTCCTGGGAAGTCCTCGTGTTGCATCCCTTCTTTTTGCCCTTTTGCCGTTCCAATTGCCGTGGGCGTTTGCTTTCCGTCGTCTTAGTCATCCGGCTGCCTTTCTTATTCCACGACCCAGTGACGCCGCGTGACAATCGACGCAAACTACGCTTAAATGCTCCTAGAAAGCCCGGGATTACCGCGAGAATTAAAATCGGAAAATAACATAGTTTCCGTAAATTGTAAAGGCCGGATTTCGGGCTAGTAAACGATGTCGGATGCCCGAAAAAGCCCGTGAGTCGCGGCAACGCAATGAGTTTTACTCGTGACGCCGTTCTCTTCAAATCGACGGTTCAGGGGCCCGATTCTGAGATCGGAGCCCGGATCTGCGGTTTACCCGATTTTCCGTTGCACGCGCGTCGCTCCAGCTCCTCTTCAGTTGCTTCCGCCATGTGTCCTCCGTCACCCCGTCTTCAATTAACTTGGCAGCGGAAATGAACGAAAACGAAAAAGCTGCTGCCGAAATTACTGCGGTTGTTCTCAATGTTGCTTTTGCTTCTGTTTTTGGGGTTCAATTATGGTCAGGTAGGCCGCACTGCCGATTGGACCCGGGGGTTCGGCAGGCCCGCGCGTGGCACAGGGCAGGGGTGGCGAGGACAAGGCCTGACAGGCCATGCCTTTTCACGTGGGGGGTGGCGCTTGATAGCCAAGCCAACCCGTGGTCATATGGCGTGGCTCAAACGTGGCTTATATACTTTTAGGCGTTATAAGCTAACGGATGCGATCATACCAACTCACATGCACCGGATCCCATCAGAACTCCGAAGTTAAGCGAGTTTGGGCGAGAGTAGTACTAGGATGGGTGACCTCCTGGGAAGTCCTCGTGTTGCATCCCTTCTTTTTGCCCTTTTGCCGTTCCAATTGCCGTGGGCGTTTGCTTTCCGTCGTCTTAGTCATCCGGCTGCCTTTCTTATTCCACGACCCAGTGACGCCGCGTGACAATCGACGCAAACTACGCTTAAATGCTCCTAGAAAGCCCGGGATTACCGCGAGAATTAAAATCGGAAAATAACATAGTTTCCGTAAATTGGAAAGGCCGGATTTCGGGCTAGTAAACGATGTCGGATGCCCGAAAAAGCCCGTGAGTCGCGGCAACGCAATGAGTTTTACTCGTGACGCCGTTCTCTTCAAATCGACGGTTCAGGGGCCCGATTCTGAGATCGGAGCCCGGATCTGCGGTTTACCCGATTTTCCGTTGCACGCGCGTCGCTCCAGCTCCTCTTCAGTTGCTTCCGCCATGTGTCCTCCGTCACCCCGTCTTCAATTAACTTGGCAGCGGAAATGAACGAAAACGAAAAAGCTGCTGCCGAAATTACTGCGGTTGTTCTCAATGTTGCTTTTGCTTCTGTTTTTGGGGTTCAATTATGGTCAGGTAGGCCGCACTGCCGATTGGACCCGGGGGTTCGGCAGGCCCGCGCGTGGCACAGGGCAGGGGTGGCGAGGACAAGGCCTGACAGGCCATGCCTTTTCACGTGGGGGGTGGCGCTTGATAGCCAAGCCAACCCGTGGTCATATGGCGTGGCTCAAACGTGGCTTATATACTTTTAGGCGTTATAAGCTAACGGATGCGATCATACCAACTCACATGCACCGGATCCCATCAGAACTCCGAAGTTAAGCGAGTTTGGGCGAGAGTAGTACTAGGATGGGTGACCTCCTGGGAAGTCCTCGTGTTGCATCCCTTCTTTTTGCCCTTTTGCCGTTCCAATTGCCGTGGGCGTTTGCTTTCCGTCGTCTTAGTCATCCGGCTGCCTTTCTTATTCCACGACCCAGTGACGCCGCGTGACAATCGACGCAAACTACGCTTAAATGCTCCTAGAAAGCCCGGGATTACCGCGAGAATTAAAATCGGAAAATAACATAGTTTCCGTAAATTGGAAAGGCCGGATTTCGGGCTAGTAAACGATGTCGGATGCCCGAAAAAGCCCGTGAGTCGCGGCAACGCAATGAGTTTTACTCGTGACGCCGTTCTCTTCAAATCGACGGTTCAGGGGCCCGATTCTGAGATCGGAGCCCGGATCTGCGGTTTACCCGATTTTCCGTTGCACGCGCGTCGCTCCAGCTCCTCTTCAGTTGCTTCCGCCATGTGTCCTCCGTCACCCCGTCTTCAATTAACTAGGCAGCGGAAATGAACGAAAACGAAAAAGCTGCTGCCGAAATTACTGCGGTTGTTCTCAATGTTGCTTTTGCTTCTGTTTTTGGGGTTCAATTATGGTCAGGTAGGCCGCACTGCCGATTGGACCCGGCGGTTCGGCAGGCCCGCGCGTGGCACAGGGCAGGGGTGGCGAGGACAAGGCCTGACAGGCCATGCCTTTTCACGTGGGGGGTGGCGCTTGATAGCCAACCCGTGGTCATATGGCGTGGCTCAAACGTGGCTTATATACTTTTAGGCGTTATAAGCTAACGGATGCGATCATACCAACTCACATGCACCGGATCCCATCAGAACTCCGAAGTTAAGCGAGTTTGGGCGAGAGTAGTACTAGGATGGGTGACCTCCTGGGAAGTCCTCGTGTTGCATCCCTTCTTTTTGCCCTTTTGCCGTTCCAATTGCCGTGGGCGTTTGCTTTCCGTCGTCTTAGTCATCCGGCTGCCTTTCTTATTCCACGACCCAGTGACGCCGCGTGACAATCGACGCAAACTACGCTTAAATGCTCCTAGAAAGCCCGGGATTACCGCGAGAATTAAAATCGGAAAATAACATAGTTTCCGTAAATTGTAAAGGCCGGATTTCGGGCTAGTAAACGATGTCGGATGCCCGAAAAAGCCCGTGAGTCGCGGCAACGCAATGAGTTTTACTCGTGACGCCGTTCTCTTCAAATCGACGGTTCAGGGGCCCGATTCTGAGATCGGAGCCCGGATCTGCGGTTTACCCGATTTTCCGTTGCACGCGCGTCGCTCCAGCTCCTCTTCAGTTGCTTCCGCCATGTGTCCTCCGTCACCCCGTCTTCAATTAACTAGGCAGCGGAAATGAACGAAAACGAAAAAGCTGCTGCCGAAATTACTGCGGTTGTTCTCAATGTTGCTTTTGCTTCTGTTTTTGGGGTTCAATTATGGTCAGGTAGGCCGCACTGCCGATTGGACCCGGCGGTTCGGCAGGCCCGCGCGTGGCACAGGGCAGGGGTGGCGAGGACAAGGCCTGACAGGCCATGCCTTTTCACGTGGGGGGTGGCGCTTGATAGCCAACCCGTGGTCATATGGCGTGGCTCAAACGTGGCTTATATACTTTTAGGCGTTATAAGCTAACGGATGCGATCATACCAACTCACATGCACCGGATCCCATCAGAACTCCGAAGTTAAGCGAGTTTGGGCGAGAGTAGTACTAGGATGGGTGACCTCCTGGGAAGTCCTCGTGTTGCATCCCTTCTTTTTGCCCTTTTGCCGTTCCAATTGCCGTGGGCGTTTGCTTTCCGTCGTCTTAGTCATCCGGCTGCCTTTCTTATTCCACGACCCAGTGACGCCGCGTGACAATCGACGCAAACTACGCTTAAATGCTCCTAGAAAGCCCGGGATTACCGCGAGAATTAAAATCGGAAAATAACATAGTTTCCGTAAATTGGAAAGGCCGGATTTCGGGCTAGTAAACGATGTCGGATGCCCGAAAAAGCCCGTGAGTCGCGGCAACGCAATGAGTTTTACTCGTGACGCCGTTCTCTTCAAATCGACGGTTCAGGGGCCCGATTCTGAGATCGGAGCCCGGATCTGCGGTTTACCCGATTTTCCGTTGCACGCGCGTCGCTCCAGCTCCTCTTCAGTTGCTTCCGCCATGTGTCCTCCGTCACCCCGTCTTCAATTAACTAGGCAGCGGAAATGAACGAAAACGAAAAAGCTGCTGCCGAAATTACTGCGGTTGTTCTCAATGTTGCTTTTGCTTCTGTTTTTGGGGTTCAATTATGGTCAGGTAGGCCGCACTGCCGATTGGACCCGGCGGTTCGGCAGGCCCGCGCGTGGCACAGGGCAGGGGTGGCGAGGACAAGGCCTGACAGGCCATGCCTTTTCACGTGGGGGGTGGCGCTTGATAGCCAACCCGTGGTCATATGGCGTGGCTCAAACGTGGCTTATATACTTTTAGGCGTTATAAGCTAACGGATGCGATCATACCAACTCACATGCACCGTATCCCATCAGAACTCCGAAGTTAAGCGAGTTTGGGCGAGAGTAGTACTAGGATGGGTGACCTCCTGGGAAGTCCTCGTGTTGCATCCCTTCTTTTTGCCCTTTTGCCGTTCCAATTGCCGTGGGCGTTTGCTTTCCGTCGTCTTAGTCATCCGGCTGCCTTTCTTATTCCACGACCCAGTGACGCCGCGTGACAATCGACGCAAACTACGCTTAAATGCTCCTAGAAAGCCCGGGATTACCGCGAGAATTAAAATCGGAAAATAACATAGTTTCCGTAAATTGTAAAGGCCGGATTTCGGGCTAGTAAACGATATCGGATGCCCGAAAAAGCCCGTGAGTCGCGGCAACGCAATGAGTTTTACTCGTGACGCCGTTCTCTTCAAATCGACGGTTCAGGGGCCCGATTCTGAGATCGGAGCCCGGATCTGCGGTTTACCCGATTTTCCGTTGCACGCGCGTCGCTCCAGCTCCTCTTCAGTTGCTTCCGCCATGTGTCCTCCGTCACCCCGTCTTCAATTAACTAGGCAGCGGAAATGAACGAAAACGAAAAAGCTGCTGCCGAAATTACTGCGGTTGTTCTCAATGTTGCTTTTGCTTCTGTTTTTGGGGTTCAATTATGGTCAGGTAGGCCGCACTGCCGATTGGACCCGGCGGTTCGGCAGGCCCGCGCGTGGCACAGGGCAGGGGTGGCGAGGACAAGGCCTGACAGGCCATGCCTTTTCACGTGGGGGGTGGCGCTTGATAGCCAAGCCAACCCGTGGTCATATGGCGTGGCTCAAACGTGGCTTATATACTTTTAGGCGTTATAAGCTAACGGATGCGATCATACCAACTCACATGCACCGGATCCCATCAGAACTCCGAAGTTAAGCGAGTTTGGGCGAGAGTAGTACTAGGATGGGTGACCTCCTGGGAAGTCCTCGTGTTGCATCCCTTCTTTTTGCCCTTTTGCCGTTCCAATTGCCGTGGGCGTTTGCTTTCCGTCGTCTTAGTCATCCGGCTGCCTTTCTTATTCCACGACCCAGTGACGCCGCGTGACAATCGACGCAAACTACGCTTAAATGCTCCTAGAAAGCCCGGGATTACCGCGAGAATTAAAATCGGAAAATAACATAGTTTCCGTAAATTGTAAAGGCCGGATTTCGGGCTAGTAAACGATGTCGGATGCCCGAAAAAGCCCGTGAGTCGCGGCAACGCAATGAGTTTTACTCGTGACGCCGTTCTCTTCAAATCGACGGTTCAGGGGCCCGATTCTGAGATCGGAGCCCGGATCTGCGGTTTACCCGATTTTCCGTTGCACGCGCGTCGCTCCAGCTCCTCTTCAGTTGCTTCCGCCATGTGTCCTCCGTCACCCCGTCTTCAATTAACTTGGCAGCGGAAATGAACGAAAACGAAAAAGCTGCTGCCGAAATTACTGCGGTTGTTCTCAATGTTGCTTTTGCTTCTGTTTTTGGGGTTCAATTATGGTCAGGTAGGCCGCACTGCCGATTGGACCCGGGGGTTCGGCAGGCCCGCGCGTGGCACAGGGCAGGGGTGGCGAGGACAAGGCCTGACAGGCCATGCCTTTTCACGTGGGGGGTGGCGCTTGATAGCCAAGCCAACCCGTGGTCATATGGCGTGGCTCAAACGTGGCTTATATACTTTTAGGCGTTATAAGCTAACGGATGCGATCATACCAACTCACATGCACCGGATCCCATCAGAACTCCGAAGTTAAGCGAGTTTGGGCGAGAGTAGTACTAGGATGGGTGACCTCCTGGGAAGTCCTCGTGTTGCATCCCTTCTTTTTGCCCTTTTGCCGTTCCAATTGCCGTGGGCGTTTGCTTTCCGTCGTCTTAGTCATCCGGCTGCCTTTCTTATTCCACGACCCAGTGACGCCGCGTGACAATCGACGCAAACTACGCTTAAATGCTCCTAGAAAGCCCGGGATTACCGCGAGAATTAAAATCGGAAAATAACATAGTTTCCGTAAATTGGAAAGGCCGGATTTCGGGCTAGTAAACGATGTCGGATGCCCGAAAAAGCCCGTGAGTCGCGGCAACGCAATGAGTTTTACTCGTGACGCCGTTCTCTTCAAATCGACGGTTCAGGGGCCCGATTCTGAGATCGGAGCCCGGATCTGCGGTTTACCCGATTTTCCGTTGCACGCGCGTCGCTCCAGCTCCTCTTCAGTTGCTTCCGCCATGTGTCCTCCGTCACCCCGTCTTCAATTAACTTGGCAGCGGAAATGAACGAAAACGAAAAAGCTGCTGCCGAAATTACTGCGGTTGTTCTCAATGTTGCTTTTGCTTCTGTTTTTGGGGTTCAATTATGGTCAGGTAGGCCGCACTGCCGATTGGACCCGGGGGTTCGGCAGGCCCGCGCGTGGCACAGGGCAGGGGTGGCGAGGACAAGGCCTGACAGGCCATGCCTTTTCACGTGGGGGGTGGCGCTTGATAGCCAAGCCAACCCGTGGTCATATGGCGTGGCTCAAACGTGGCTTATATACTTTTAGGCGTTATAAGCTAACGGATGCGATCATACCAACTCACATGCACCGGATCCCATCAGAACTCCGAAGTTAAGCGAGTTTGGGCGAGAGTAGTACTAGGATGGGTGACCTCCTGGGAAGTCCTCGTGTTGCATCCCTTCTTTTTGCCCTTTTGCCGTTCCAATTGCCGTGGGCGTTTGCTTTCCGTCGTCTTAGTCATCCGGCTGCCTTTCTTATTCCACGACCCAGTGACGCCGCGTGACAATCGACGCAAACTACGCTTAAATGCTCCTAGAAAGCCCGGGATTACCGCGAGAATTAAAATCGGAAAATAACATAGTTTCCGTAAATTGGAAAGGCCGGATTTCGGGCTAGTAAACGATGTCGGATGCCCGAAAAAGCCCGTGAGTCGCGGCAACGCAATGAGTTTTACTCGTGACGCCGTTCTCTTCAAATCGACGGTTCAGGGGCCCGATTCTGAGATCGGAGCCCGGATCTGCGGTTTACCCGATTTTCCGTTGCACGCGCGTCGCTCCAGCTCCTCTTCAGTTGCTTCCGCCATGTGTCCTCCGTCACCCCGTCTTCAATTAACTAGGCAGCGGAAATGAACGAAAACGAAAAAGCTGCTGCCGAAATTACTGCGGTTGTTCTCAATGTTGCTTTTGCTTCTGTTTTTGGGGTTCAATTATGGTCAGGTAGGCCGCACTGCCGATTGGACCCGGCGGTTCGGCAGGCCCGCGCGTGGCACAGGGCAGGGGTGGCGAGGACAAGGCCTGACAGGCCATGCCTTTTCACGTGGGGGGTGGCGCTTGATAGCCAACCCGTGGTCATATGGCGTGGCTCAAACGTGGCTTATATACTTTTAGGCGTTATAAGCTAACGGATGCGATCATACCAACTCACATGCACCGGATCCCATCAGAACTCCGAAGTTAAGCGAGTTTGGGCGAGAGTAGTACTAGGATGGGTGACCTCCTGGGAAGTCCTCGTGTTGCATCCCTTCTTTTTGCCCTTTTGCCGTTCCAATTGCCGTGGGCGTTTGCTTTCCGTCGTCTTAGTCATCCGGCTGCCTTTCTTATTCCACGACCCAGTGACGCCGCGTGACAATCGACGCAAACTACGCTTAAATGCTCCTAGAAAGCCCGGGATTACCGCGAGAATTAAAATCGGAAAATAACATAGTTTCCGTAAATTGTAAAGGCCGGATTTCGGGCTAGTAAACGATGTCGGATGCCCGAAAAAGCCCGTGAGTCGCGGCAACGCAATGAGTTTTACTCGTGACGCCGTTCTCTTCAAATCGACGGTTCAGGGGCCCGATTCTGAGATCGGAGCCCGGATCTGCGGTTTACCCGATTTTCCGTTGCACGCGCGTCGCTTCAGCTCCTCTTCAGTTGCTTCCGCCATGTGTCCTCCGTCACCCCGTCTTCAATTAACTTGGCAGCGGAAATGAACGAAAACGAAAAAGCTGCTGCCGAAATTACTGCGGTTGTTCTCAATGTTGCTTTTGCTTCTGTTTTTGGGGTTCAATTATGGTCAGGTAGGCCGCACTGCCGATTGGACCCGGCGGTTCGGCAGGCCCGCGCGTGGCACAGGGCAGGGGTGGCGAGGACAAGGCCTGACAGGCCATGCCTTTTCACGTGGGGGGTGGCGCTTGATGGCCAACCCGTGGTCATATGGCGTGGCTCAAACGTGGCTTATATACTTTTAGGCGTTATAAGCTAACGGATGCGATCATACCAACTCACATGCACCGGATCCCATCAGAACTCCGAAGTTAAGCGAGTTTGGGCGAGAGTAGTACTAGGATGGGTGACCTCCTGGGAAGTCCTCGTGTTGCATCCCTTCTTTTTGCCCTTTTGCCGTTCCAATTGCCGTGGGCGTTTGCTTTCCGTCGTCTTAGTCATCCGGCTGCCTTTCTTATTCCACGACCCAGTGACGCCGCGTGACAATCGACGCAAACTACGCTTAAATGCTCCTAGAAAGCCCGGGATTACCGCGAGAATTAAAATCGGAAAATAACATAGTTTCCGTAAATTGGAAAGGCCGGATTTCGGGCTAGTAAACGATGTCGGATGCCCGAAAAAGCCCGTGAGTCGCGGCAACGCAATGAGTTTTACTCGTGACGCCGTTCTCTTCAAATCGACGGTTCAGGGGCCCGATTCTGAGATCGGAGCCCGGATCTGCGGTTTACCCGATTTTCCGTTGCACGCGCGTCGCTCCAGCTCCTCTTCAGTTGCTTCCGCCATGTGTCCTCCGTCACCCCGTCTTCAATTAACTAGGCAGCGGAAATGAACGAAAACGAAAAAGCTGCTGCCGAAATTACTGCGGTTGTTCTCAATGTTGCTTTTGCTTCTGTTTTTGGGGTTCAATTATGGTCAGGTAGGCCGCACTGCCGATTGGACCCGGCGGTTCGGCAGGCCCGCGCGTGGCACAGGGCAGGGGTGGCGAGGACAAGGCCTGACAGGCCATGCCTTTTCACGTGGGGGGTGGCGCTTGATAGCCAACCCGTGGTCATATGGCGTGGCTCAAACGTGGCTTATATACTTTTAGGCGTTATAAGCTAACGGATGCGATCATACCAACTCACATGCACCGGATCCCATCAGAACTCCGAAGTTAAGCGAGTTTGGGCGAGAGTAGTACTAGGATGGGTGACCTCCTGGGAAGTCCTCGTGTTGCATCCCTTCTTTTTGCCCTTTTGCCGTTCCAATTGCCGTGGGCGTTTGCTTTCCGTCGTCTTAGTCATCCGGCTGCCTTTCTTATTCCACGACCCAGTGACGCCGCGTGACAATCGACGCAAACTACGCTTAAATGCTCCTAGAAAGCCCGGGATTACCGCGAGAATTAAAATCGGAAAATAACATAGTTTCCGTAAATTGTAAAGGCCGGATTTCGGGCTAGTAAACGATGTCGGATGCCCGAAAAAGCCCGTGAGTCGCGGCAACGCAATGAGTTTTACTCGTGACGCCGTTCTCTTCAAATCGACGGTTCAGGGGCCCGATTCTGAGATCGGAGCCCGGATCTGCGGTTTACCCGATTTTCCGTTGCACGCGCGTCGCTTCAGCTCCTCTTCAGTTGCTTCCGCCATGTGTCCTCCGTCACCCCGTCTTCAATTAACTTGGCAGCGGAAATGAACGAAAACGAAAAAGCTGCTGCCGAAATTACTGCGGTTGTTCTCAATGTTGCTTTTGCTTCTGTTTTTGGGGTTCAATTATGGTCAGGTAGGCCGCACTGCCGATTGGACCCGGCGGTTCGGCAGGCCCGCGCGTGGCACAGGGCAGGGGTGGCGAGGACAAGGCCTGACAGGCCATGCCTTTTCACGTGGGGGGTGGCGCTTGATGGCCAACCCGTGGTCATATGGCGTGGCTCAAACGTGGCTTATATACTTTTAGGCGTTATAAGCTAACGGATGCGATCATACCAACTCACATGCACCGGATCCCATCAGAACTCCGAAGTTAAGCGAGTTTGGGCGAGAGTAGTACTAGGATGGGTGACCTCCTGGGAAGTCCTCGTGTTGCATCCCTTCTTTTTGCCCTTTTGCCGTTCCAATTGCCGTGGGCGTTTGCTTTCCGTCGTCTTAGTCATCCGGCTGCCTTTCTTATTCCACGACCCAGTGACGCCGCGTGACAATCGACGCAAACTACGCTTAAATGCTCCTAGAAAGCCCGGGATTACCGCGAGAATTAAAATCGGAAAATAACATAGTTTCCGTAAATTGGAAAGGCCGGATTTCGGGCTAGTAAACGATGTCGGATGCCCGAAAAAGCCCGTGAGTCGCGGCAACGCAATGAGTTTTACTCGTGACGCCGTTCTCTTCAAATCGACGGTTCAGGGGCCCGATTCTGAGATCGGAGCCCGGATCTGCGGTTTACCCGATTTTCCGTTGCACGCGCGTCGCTCCAGCTCCTCTTCAGTTGCTTCCGCCATGTGTCCTCCGTCACCCCGTCTTCAATTAACTAGGCAGCGGAAATGAACGAAAACGAAAAAGCTGCTGCCGAAATTACTGCGGTTGTTCTCAATGTTGCTTTTGCTTCTGTTTTTGGGGTTCAATTATGGTCAGGTAGGCCGCACTGCCGATTGGACCCGGCGGTTCGGCAGGCCCGCGCGTGGCACAGGGCAGGGGTGGCGAGGACAAGGCCTGACAGGCCATGCCTTTTCACGTGGGGGGTGGCGCTTGATAGCCAACCCGTGGTCATATGGCGTGGCTCAAACGTGGCTTATATACTTTTAGGCGTTATAAGCTAACGGATGCGATCATACCAACTCACATGCACCGGATCCCATCAGAACTCCGAAGTTAAGCGAGTTTGGGCGAGAGTAGTACTAGGATGGGTGACCTCCTGGGAAGTCCTCGTGTTGCATCCCTTCTTTTTGCCCTTTTGCCGTTCCAATTGCCGTGGGCGTTTGCTTTCCGTCGTCTTAGTCATCCGGCTGCCTTTCTTATTCCACGACCCAGTGACGCCGCGTGACAATCGACGCAAACTACGCTTAAATGCTCCTAGAAAGCCCGGGATTACCGCGAGAATTAAAATCGGAAAATAACATAGTTTCCGTAAATTGGAAAGGCCGGATTTCGGGCTAGTAAACGATGTCGGATGCCCGAAAAAGCCCGTGAGTCGCGGCAACGCAATGAGTTTTACTCGTGACGCCGTTCTCTTCAAATCGACGGTTCAGGGGCCCGATTCTGAGATCGGAGCCCGGATCTGCGGTTTACCCGATTTTCCGTTGCACGCGCGTCGCTCCAGCTCCTCTTCAGTTGCTTCCGCCATGTGTCCTCCGTCACCCCGTCTTCAATTAACTAGGCAGCGGAAATGAACGAAAACGAAAAAGCTGCTGCCGAAATTACTGCGGTTGTTCTCAATGTTGCTTTTGCTTCTGTTTTTGGGGTTCAATTATGGTCAGGTAGGCCGCACTGCCGATTGGACCCGGCGGTTCGGCAGGCCCGCGCGTGGCACAGGGCAGGGGTGGCGAGGACAAGGCCTGACAGGCCATGCCTTTTCACGTGGGGGGTGGCGCTTGATAGCCAACCCGTGGTCATATGGCGTGGTTCAAACGTGGCTTATATACTTTTAGGCGTTATAAGCTAACGGATGCGATCATACCAACTCACATGCACCGGATCCCATCAGAACTCCGAAGTTAAGCGAGTTTGGGCGAGAGTAGTACTAGGATGGGTGACCTCCTGGGAAGTCCTCGTGTTGCATCCCTTCTTTTTGCCCTTTTGCCGTTCCAATTGCCGTGGGCGTTTGCTTTCCGTCGTCTTAGTCATCCGGCTGCCTTTCTTATTCCACGACCCAGTGACGCCGCGTGACAATCGACGCAAACTACGCTTAAATGCTCCTAGAAAGCCCAGGATTACCGCGAGAATTAAAATCGGAAAATAACATAGTTTCCGTAAATTGTAAAGGCCGGATTTCGGGCTAGTAAACGATGTCGGATGCCCGAAAAAGCCCGTGAGTCGCGGCAACGCAATGAGTTTTACTCGTGACGCCGTTCTCTTCAAATCGACGGTTCAGGGGCCCGATTCTGAGATCGGAGCCCGGATCTGCGGTTTACCCGATTTTCCGTTGCACGCGCGTCGCTCCAGCTCCTCTTCAGTTGCTTCCGCCATGTGTCCTCCGTCACCCCGTCTTCAATTAACTAGGCAGCGGAAATGAACGAAAACGAAAAAGCTGCTGCCGAAATTACTGCGGTTGTTCTCAATGTTGCTTTTGCTTCTGTTTTTGGGGTTCAATTATGGTCAGGTAGGCCGCACTGCCGATTGGACCCGGCGGTTCGGCAGGCCCGCGCGTGGCACAGGGCAGGGGTGGCGAGGACAAGGCCTGACAGGCCATGCCTTTTCACGTGGGGGGTGGCGCTTGATGGCCAACCCGTGGTCATATGGCGTGGCTCAAACGTGGCTTATATACTTTTAGGCGTTATAAGCTAACGGATGCGATCATACCAACTCACATGCACCGGATCCCATCAGAACTCCGAAGTTAAGCGAGTTTGGGCGAGAGTAGTACTAGGATGGGTGACCTCCTGGGAAGTCCTCGTGTTGCATCCCTTCTTTTTGCCCTTTTGCCGTTCCAATTGCCGTGGGCGTTTGCTTTCCGTCGTCTTAGTCATCCGGCTGCCTTTCTTATTCCACGACCCAGTGACGCCGCGTGACAATCGACGCAAACTACGCTTAAATGCTCCTAGAAAGCCCGGGATTACCGCGAGAATTAAAATCGGAAAATAACATAGTTTCCGTAAATTGTAAAGGCCGGATTTCGGGCTAGTAAACGATGTCGGATGCCCGAAAAAGCCCGTGAGTCGCGGCAACGCAATGAGTTTTACTCGTGACGCCGTTCTCTTCAAATCGACGGTTCAGGGGCCCGATTCTGAGATCGGAGCCCGGATCTGCGGTTTACCCGATTTTCCGTTGCACGCGCGTCGCTCCAGCTCCTCTTCAGTTGCTTCCGCCATGTGTCCTCCGTCACCCCGTCTTCAATTAACTAGGCAGCGGAAATGAACGAAAACGAAAAAGCTGCTGCCGAAATTACTGCGGTTGTTCTCAATGTTGCTTTTGCTTCTGTTTTTGGGGTTCAATTATGGTCAGGTAGGCCGCACTGCCGATTGGACCCGGCGGTTCGGCAGGCCCGCGCGTGGCACAGGGCAGGGGTGGCGAGGACAAGGCCTGACAGGCCATGCCTTTTCACGTGGGGGGTGGCGCTTGATGGCCAACCCGTGGTCATATGGCGTGGCTCAAACGTGGCTTATATACTTTTAGGCGTTATAAGCTAACGGATGCGATCATACCAACTCACATGCACCGGATCCCATCAGAACTCCGAAGTTAAGCGAGTTTGGGCGAGAGTAGTACTAGGATGGGTGACCTCCTGGGAAGTCCTCGTGTTGCATCCCTTCTTTTTGCCCTTTTGCCGTTCCAATTGCCGTGGGCGTTTGCTTTCCGTCGTCTTAGTCATCCGGCTGCCTTTCTTATTCCACGACCCAGTGACGCCGCGTGACAATCGACGCAAACTACGCTTAAATGCTCCTAGAAAGCCCGGGATTACCGCGAGAATTAAAATCGGAAAATAACATAGTTTCCGTAAATTGGAAAGGCCGGATTTCGGGCTAGTAAATGATGTCGGATGCCCGAAAAAGCCCGTGAGTCGCGGCAACGCAATGAGTTTTACTCGTGACGCCGTTCTCTTCAAATCGACGGTTCAGGGGCCCGATTCTGAGATCGGAGCCCGGATCTGCGGTTTACCCGATTTTCCGTTGCACGCGCGTCGCTCCAGCTCCTCTTCAGTTGCTTCCGCCATGTGTCCTCCGTCACCCCGTCTTCAATTAACTAGGCAGCGGAAATGAACGAAAACGAAAAAGCTGCTGCCGAAATTACTGCGGTTGTTCTCAATGTTGCTTTTGCTTCTGTTTTTGGGGTTCAATTATGGTCAGGTAGGCCGCACTGCCGATTGGACCCGGCGGTTCGGCAGGCCCGCGCGTGGCACAGGGCAGGGGTGGCGAGGACAAGGCCTGACAGGCCATGCCTTTTCACGTGGGGGGTGGCGCTTGATAGCCAACCCGTGGTCATATGGCGTGGCTCAAACGTGGCTTATATACTTTTAGGCGTTATAAGCTAACGGATGCGATCATACCAACTCACATGCACCGGATCCCATCAGAACTCCGAAGTTAAGCGAGTTTGGGCGAGAGTAGTACTAGGATGGGTGACCTCCTGGGAAGTCCTCGTGTTGCATCCCTTCTTTTTGCCCTTTTGCCGTTCCAATTGCCGTGGGCGTTTGCTTTCCGTCGTCTTAGTCATCCGGCTGCCTTTCTTATTCCACGACCCAGTGACGCCGCGTGACAATCGACGCAAACTACGCTTAAATGCTCCTAGAAAGCCCGGGATTACCGCGAGAATTAAAATCGGAAAATAACATAGTTTCCGTAAATTGTAAAGGCCGGATTTCGGGCTAGTAAACGATGTCGGATGCCCGAAAAAGCCCGTGAGTCGCGGCAACGCAATGAGTTTTACTCGTGACGCCGTTCTCTTCAAATCGACGGTTCAGGGGCCCGATTCTGAGATCGGAGCCCGGATCTGCGGTTTACCCGATTTTCCGTTGCACGCGCGTCGCTCCAGCTCCTCTTCAGTTGCTTCCGCCATGTGTCCTCCGTCACCCCGTCTTCAATTAACTAGGCAGCGGAAATGAACGAAAACGAAAAAGCTGCTGCCGAAATTACTGCGGTTGTTCTCAATGTTGCTTTTGCTTCTGTTTTTGGGGTTCAATTATGGTCAGGTAGGCCGCACTGCCGATTGGACCCGGCGGTTCGGCAGGCCCGCGCGTGGCACAGGGCAGGGGTGGCGAGGACAAGGCCTGACAGGCCATGCCTTTTCACGTGGGGGGTGGCGCTTGATAGCCAACCCGTGGTCATATGGCGTGGCTCAAACGTGGCTTATATACTTTTAGGCGTTATAATTTAACGGATTCGATCATACCAACTCACATGCACCGGATCCCATCAGAACTCCGAAGTTAAGCGAGTTTGGGCGAGAGTAGTACTAGGATGGGTGACCTCCTGGGAAGTCCTCGTGTTGCATCCCTTCTTTTTGCCCTTTTGCCGTTCCAATTGCCGTGGGCGTTTGCTTTCCGTCGTCTTAGTCATCCGGCTGCCTTTCTTATTCCACGACCCAGTGACGCCGCGTGACAATCGACGCAAACTACGCTTAAATGCTCCTAGAAAGCCCGGGATTACCGCGAGAATTAAAATCGGAAAATAACATAGTTTCCGTAAATTGTAAAGGCCGGATTTCGGGCTAGTAAACGATGTCGGATGCCCGAAAAAGCCCGTGAGTCGCGGCAACGCAATGAGTTTTACTCGTGACGCCGTCCTCTTCAAATCGACGGTTCAGGGGCCCGATTCTGAGATCGGAGCCCGGATCTGCGGTTTACCCGATTTTCCGTTGCACGCGCGTCGCTCCAGCTCCTCTTCAGTTGCTTCCGCCATGTGTCCTCCGTCACCCCGTCTTCAATTAACTAGGCAGCGGAAATGAACGAAAACGAAAAAGCTGCTGCCGAAATTACTGCGGTTGTTCTCAATGTTGCTTTTGCTTCTGTTTTTGGGGTTCAATTATGGTCAGGTAGGCCGCACTGCCGATTGGACCCGGCGGTTCGGCAGGCCCGCGCGTGGCACAGGGCAGGGGTGGCGAGGACAAGGCCTGACAGGCCATGCCTTTTCACGTGGGGGGTGGCGCTTGATAGCCAACCCGTGGTCATATGGCGTGGCTCAAACGTGGCTTATATACTTTTAGGCGTTATAATTTAACGGATTCGATCATACCAACTCACATGCACCGGATCCCATCAGAACTCCGAAGTTAAGCGAGTTTGGGCGAGAGTAGTACTAGGATGGGTGACCTCCTGGGAAGTCCTCGTGTTGCATCCCTTCTTTTTGCCCTTTTGCCGTTCCAATTGCCGTGGGCGTTTGCTTTCCGTCGTCTTAGTCATCCGGCTGCCTTTCTTATTCCACGACCCAGTGACGCCGCGTGACAATCGACGCAAACTACGCTTAAATGCTCCTAGAAAGCCCGGGATTACCGCGAGAATTAAAATCGGAAAATAACATAGTTTCCGTAAATTGGAAAGGACGGATTTCGGGCTAGTAAACGATGTCGGATGCCCGAAAAAGCCCGTGAGTCATGGCAACGCAATGAGTTTTACTCGTGACGCCGTCCTCTTCAAATCGACGGTTCAGGGGCCCGATTCTGAGATCGGAGCCCGGATCTGCGGTTTACCCGATTTTCCGTTGCACGCGCGTCGCTCCAGCTCCTCTTCAGTTGCTTCCGCCATGTGTCCTCCGTCACCCCGTCTTCAATTAACTAGGCAGCGGAAATGAACGAAAACGAAAAAGCTGCTGCCGAAATTACTGCGGTTGTTCTCAATGTTGCTTTTGCTTCTGTTTTTGGGGTTCAATTATGGTCAGGTAGGCCGCACTGCCGATTGGACCCGGCGGTTCGGCAGGCCCGCGCGTGGCACAGGGCAGGGGTGGCGAGGACAAGGCCTGACAGGCCATGCCTTTTCACGTGGGGGGTGGCGCTTGATAGCCAACCCGTGGTCATATGGCGTGGCTCAAACGTGGCTTATATACTTTTAGGCGTTATAAGCTAACGGATGCGATCATACCAACTCACATGCACCGGATCCCATCAGAACTCCGAAGTTAAGCGAGTTTGGGCGAGAGTAGTACTAGGATGGGTGACCTCCTGGGAAGTCCTCGTGTTGCATCCCTTCTTTTTGCCCTTTTGCCGTTCCAATTGCCGTGGGCGTTTGCTTTCCGTCGTCTTAGTCATCCGGCTGCCTTTCTTATTCCACGACCCAGTGACGCCGCGTGACAATCGACGCAAACTACGCTTAAATGCTCCTAGAAAGCCCGGGATTACCGCGAGAATTAAAATCGGAAAATAACATAGTTTCCGTAAATTGGAAAGGACGGATTTCGGGCTAGTAAACGATGTCGGATGCCCGAAAAAGCCCGTGAGTCATGGCAACGCAATGAGTTTTACTCGTGACGCCGTCCTCTTCAAATCGACGGTTCAGGGGCCCGATTCTGAGATCGGAGCCCGGATCTGCGGTTTACCCGATTTTCCGTTGCACGCGCGTCGCTCCAGCTCCTCTTCAGTTGCTTCCGCCATGTGTCCTCCGTCACCCCGTCTTCAATTAACTAGGCAGCGGAAATGAACGAAAACGAAAAAGCTGCTGCCGAAATTACTGCGGTTGTTCTCAATGTTGCTTTTGCTTCTGTTTTTGGGGTTCAATTATGGTCAGGTAGGCCGCACTGCCGATTGGACCCGGCGGTTCGGCAGGCCCGCGCGTGGCACAGGGCAGGGGTGGCGAGGACAAGGCCTGACAGGCCATGCCTTTTCACGTGGGGGGTGGCGCTTGATAGCCAACCCGTGGTCATATGGCGTGGCTCAAACGTGGCTTATATACTTTTAGGCGTTATAAGCTAACGGATGCGATCATACCAACTCACATGCACCGGATCCCATCAGAACTCCGAAGTTAAGCGAGTTTGGGCGAGAGTAGTACTAGGATGGGTGACCTCCTGGGAAGTCCTCGTGTTGCATCCCTTCTTTTTGCCCTTTTGCCGTTCCAATTGCCGTGGGCGTTTGCTTTCCGTCGTCTTAGTCATCCGGCTGCCTTTCTTATTCCACGACCCAGTGACGCCGCGTGACAATCGACGCAAACTACGCTTAAATGCTCCTAGAAAGCCCGGGATTACCGCGAGAATTAAAATCGGAAAATAACATAGTTTCCGTAAATTGGAAAGGACGGATTTCGGGCTAGTAAACGATGTCGGATGCCCGAAAAAGCCCGTGAGTCATGGCAACGCAATGAGTTTTACTCGTGACGCCGTCCTCTTCAAATCGACGGTTCAGGGGCCCGATTCTGAGATCGGAGCCCGGATCTGCGGTTTACCCGATTTTCCGTTGCACGCGCGTCGCTCCAGCTCCTCTTCAGTTGCTTCCGCCATGTGTCCTCCGTCACCCCGTCTTCAATTAACTAGGCAGCGGAAATGAACGAAAACGAAAAAGCTGCTGCCGAAATTACTGCGGTTGTTCTCAATGTTGCTTTTGCTTCTGTTTTTGGGGTTCAATTATGGTCAGGTAGGCCGCACTGCCGATTGGACCCGGCGGTTCGGCAGGCCCGCGCGTGGCACAGGGCAGGGGTGGCGAGGACAAGGCCTGACAGGCCATGCCTTTTCACGTGGGGGGTGGCGCTTGATAGCCAACCCGTGGTCATATGGCGTGGCTCAAACGTGGCTTATATACTTTTAGGCGTTATAAGCTAACAGATGCGATCATACCAACTCACATGCACCGGATCCCATCAGAACTCCGAAGTTAAGCGAGTTTGGGCGAGAGTAGTACTAGGATGGGTGACCTCCTGGGAAGTCCTCGTGTTGCATCCCTTCTTTTTGCCCTTTTGCCGTTCCAATTGCCGTGGGCGTTTGCTTTCCGTCGTCTTAGTCATCCGGCTGCCTTTCTTATTCCACGACCCAGTGACGCCGCGTGACAATCGACGCAAACTACGCTTAAATGCTCCTAGAAAGCCCGGGATTACCGCGAGAATTAAAATCGGAAAATAACATAGTTTCCGTAAATTGTAAAGGCCGGATTTCGGGCTAGTAAACGATGTCGGATGCCCGAAAAAGCCCGTGAGTCGCGGCAACGCAATGAGTTTTACTCGTGACGCCGTTCTCTTCAAATCGACGGTTCAGGGGCCCGATTCTGAGATCGGAGCCCGGATCTGCGGTTTACCCGATTTTCCGTTGCACGCGCGTCGCTCCAGCTCCTCTTCAGTTGCTTCCGCCATGTGTCCTCCGTCACCCCGTCTTCAATTAACTAGGCAGCGGAAATGAACGAAAACGAAAAAGCTGCTGCCGAAATTACTGCGGTTGTTCTCAATGTTGCTTTTGCTTCTGTTTTTGGGGTTCAATTATGGTCAGGTAGGCCGCACTGCCGATTGGACCCGGCGGTTCGGCAGGCCCGCGCGTGGCACAGGGCAGGGGTGGCGAGGACAAGGCCTGACAGGCCATGCCTTTTCACGTGGGGGGTGGCGCTTGATAGCCAACCCGTGGTCATATGGCGTGGCTCAAACGTGGCTTATATACTTTTAGGCGTTATAAGCTAACAGATGCGATCATACCAACTCACATGCACCGGATCCCATCAGAACTCCGAAGTTAAGCGAGTTTGGGCGAGAGTAGTACTAGGATGGGTGACCTCCTGGGAAGTCCTCGTGTTGCATCCCTTCTTTTTGCCCTTTTGCCGTTCCAATTGCCGTGGGCGTTTGCTTTCCGTCGTCTTAGTCATCCGGCTGCCTTTCTTATTCCACGACCCAGTGACGCCGCGTGACAATCGACGCAAACTACGCTTAAATGCTCCTAGAAAGCCCGGGATTACCGCGAGAATTAAAATCGGAAAATAACATAGTTTCCGTAAATTGTAAAGGCCGGATTTCGGGCTAGTAAACGATGTCGGATGCCCGAAAAAGCCCGTGAGTCGCGGCAACGCAATGAGTTTTACTCGTGACGCCGTTCTCTTCAAATCGACGGTTCAGGGGCCCGATTCTGAGATCGGAGCCCGGATCTGCGGTTTACCCGATTTTCCGTTGCACGCGCGTCGCTCCAGCTCCTCTTCAGTTGCTTCCGCCATGTGTCCTCCGTCACCCCGTCTTCAATTAACTAGGCAGCGGAAATGAACGAAAACGAAAAAGCTGCTGCCGAAATTACTGCGGTTGTTCTCAATGTTGCTTTTGCTTCTGTTTTTGGGGTTCAATTATGGTCAGGTAGGCCGCACTGCCGATTGGACCCGGCGGTTCGGCAGGCCCGCGCGTGGCACAGGGCAGGGGTGGCGAGGACAAGGCCTGACAGGCCATGCCTTTTCACGTGGGGGGTGGCGCTTGATAGCCAACCCGTGGTCATATGGCGTGGCTCAAACGTGGCTTATATACTTTTAGGCGTTATAAGCTAACAGATGCGATCATACCAACTCACATGCACCGGATCCCATCAGAACTCCGAAGTTAAGCGAGTTTGGGCGAGAGTAGTACTAGGATGGGTGACCTCCTGGGAAGTCCTCGTGTTGCATCCCTTCTTTTTGCCCTTTTGCCGTTCCAATTGCCGTGGGCGTTTGCTTTCCGTCGTCTTAGTCATCCGGCTGCCTTTCTTATTCCACGACCCAGTGACGCCGCGTGACAATCGACGCAAACTACGCTTAAATGCTCCTAGAAAGCCCGGGATTACCGCGAGAATTAAAATCGGAAAATAACATAGTTTCCGTAAATTGTAAAGGCCGGATTTCGGGCTAGTAAACGATGTCGGATGCCCGAAAAAGCCCGTGAGTCGCGGCAACGCAATGAGTTTTACTCGTGACGCCGTTCTCTTCAAATCGACGGTTCAGGGGCCCGATTCTGAGATCGGAGCCCGGATCTGCGGTTTACCCGATTTTCCGTTGCACGCGCGTCGCTCCAGCTCCTCTTCAGTTGCTTCCGCCATGTGTCCTCCGTCACCCCGTCTTCAATTAACTAGGCAGCGGAAATGAACGAAAACGAAAAAGCTGCTGCCGAAATTACTGCGGTTGTTCTCAATGTTGCTTTTGCTTCTGTTTTTGGGGTTCAATTATGGTCAGGTAGGCCGCACTGCCGATTGGACCCGGCGGTTCGGCAGGCCCGCGCGTGGCACAGGGCAGGGGTGGCGAGGACAAGGCCTGACAGGCCATGCCTTTTCACGTGGGGGGTGGCGCTTGATAGCCAACCCGTGGTCATATGGCGTGGCTCAAACGTGGCTTATATACTTTTAGGCGTTATAAGCTAACAGATGCGATCATACCAACTCACATGCACCGGATCCCATCAGAACTCCGAAGTTAAGCGAGTTTGGGCGAGAGTAGTACTAGGATGGGTGACCTCCTGGGAAGTCCTCGTGTTGCATCCCTTCTTTTTGCCCTTTTGCCGTTCCAATTGCCGTGGGCGTTTGCTTTCCGTCGTCTTAGTCATCCGGCTGCCTTTCTTATTCCACGACCCAGTGACGCCGCGTGACAATCGACGCAAACTACGCTTAAATGCTCCTAGAAAGCCCGGGATTACCGCGAGAATTAAAATCGGAAAATAACATAGTTTCCGTAAATTGTAAAGGCCGGATTTCGGGCTAGTAAACGATGTCGGATGCCCGAAAAAGCCCGTGAGTCGCGGCAACGCAATGAGTTTTACTCGTGACGCCGTTCTCTTCAAATCGACGGTTCAGGGGCCCGATTCTGAGATCGGAGCCCGGATCTGCGGTTTACCCGATTTTCCGTTGCACGCGCGTCGCTCCAGCTCCTCTTCAGTTGCTTCCGCCATGTGTCCTCCGTCACCCCGTCTTCAATTAACTAGGCAGCGGAAATGAACGAAAACGAAAAAGCTGCTGCCGAAATTACTGCGGTTGTTCTCAATGTTGCTTTTGCTTCTGTTTTTGGGGTTCAATTATGGTCAGGTAGGCCGCACTGCCGATTGGACCCGGCGGTTCGGCAGGCCCGCGCGTGGCACAGGGCAGGGGTGGCGAGGACAAGGCCTGACAGGCCATGCCTTTTCACGTGGGGGGTGGCGCTTGATAGCCAACCCGTGGTCATATGGCGTGGCTCAAACGTGGCTTATATACTTTTAGGCGTTATAAGCTAACAGATGCGATCATACCAACTCACATGCACCGGATCCCATCAGAACTCCGAAGTTAAGCGAGTTTGGGCGAGAGTAGTACTAGGATGGGTGACCTCCTGGGAAGTCCTCGTGTTGCATCCCTTCTTTTTGCCCTTTTGCCGTTCCAATTGCCGTGGGCGTTTGCTTTCCGTCGTCTTAGTCATCCGGCTGCCTTTCTTATTCCACGACCCAGTGACGCCGCGTGACAATCGACGCAAACTACGCTTAAATGCTCCTAGAAAGCCCGGGATTACCGCGAGAATTAAAATCGGAAAATAACATAGTTTCCGTAAATTGTAAAGGCCGGATTTCGGGCTAGTAAACGATGTCGGATGCCCGAAAAAGCCCGTGAGTCGCGGCAACGCAATGAGTTTTACTCGTGACGCCGTTCTCTTCAAATCGACGGTTCAGGGGCCCGATTCTGAGATCGGAGCCCGGATCTGCGGTTTACCCGATTTTCCGTTGCACGCGCGTCGCTCCAGCTCCTCTTCAGTTGCTTCCGCCATGTGTCCTCCGTCACCCCGTCTTCAATTAACTAGGCAGCGGAAATGAACGAAAACGAAAAAGCTGCTGCCGAAATTACTGCGGTTGTTCTCAATGTTGCTTTTGCTTCTGTTTTTGGGGTTCAATTATGGTCAGGTAGGCCGCACTGCCGATTGGACCCGGCGGTTCGGCAGGCCCGCGCGTGGCACAGGGCAGGGGTGGCGAGGACAAGGCCTGACAGGCCATGCCTTTTCACGTGGGGGGTGGCGCTTGATAGCCAACCCGTGGTCATATGGCGTGGCTCAAACGTGGCTTATATACTTTTAGGCGTTATAAGCTAACAGATGCGATCATACCAACTCACATGCACCGGATCCCATCAGAACTCCGAAGTTAAGCGAGTTTGGGCGAGAGTAGTACTAGGATGGGTGACCTCCTGGGAAGTCCTCGTGTTGCATCCCTTCTTTTTGCCCTTTTGCCGTTCCAATTGCCGTGGGCGTTTGCTTTCCGTCGTCTTAGTCATCCGGCTGCCTTTCTTATTCCACGACCCAGTGACGCCGCGTGACAATCGACGCAAACTACGCTTAAATGCTCCTAGAAAGCCCGGGATTACCGCGAGAATTAAAATCGGAAAATAACATAGTTTCCGTAAATTGTAAAGGCCGGATTTCGGGCTAGTAAACGATGTCGGATGCCCGAAAAAGCCCGTGAGTCGCGGCAACGCAATGAGTTTTACTCGTGACGCCGTTCTCTTCAAATCGACGGTTCAGGGGCCCGATTCTGAGATCGGAGCCCGGATCTGCGGTTTACCCGATTTTCCGTTGCACGCGCGTCGCTCCAGCTCCTCTTCAGTTGCTTCCGCCATGTGTCCTCCGTCACCCCGTCTTCAATTAACTAGGCAGCGGAAATGAACGAAAACGAAAAAGCTGCTGCCGAAATTACTGCGGTTGTTCTCAATGTTGCTTTTGCTTCTGTTTTTGGGGTTCAATTATGGTCAGGTAGGCCGCACTGCCGATTGGACCCGGCGGTTCGGCAGGCCCGCGCGTGGCACAGGGCAGGGGTGGCGAGGACAAGGCCTGACAGGCCATGCCTTTTCACGTGGGGGGTGGCGCTTGATAGCCAACCCGTGGTCATATGGCGTGGCTCAAACGTGGCTTATATACTTTTAGGCGTTATAAGCTAACAGATGCGATCATACCAACTCACATGCACCGGATCCCATCAGAACTCCGAAGTTAAGCGAGTTTGGGCGAGAGTAGTACTAGGATGGGTGACCTCCTGGGAAGTCCTCGTGTTGCATCCCTTCTTTTTGCCCTTTTGCCGTTCCAATTGCCGTGGGCGTTTGCTTTCCGTCGTCTTAGTCATCCGGCTGCCTTTCTTATTCCACGACCCAGTGACGCCGCGTGACAATCGACGCAAACTACGCTTAAATGCTCCTAGAAAGCCCGGGATTACCGCGAGAATTAAAATCGGAAAATAACATAGTTTCCGTAAATTGTAAAGGCCGGATTTCGGGCTAGTAAACGATGTCGGATGCCCGAAAAAGCCCGTGAGTCGCGGCAACGCAATGAGTTTTACTCGTGACGCCGTTCTCTTCAAATCGACGGTTCAGGGGCCCGATTCTGAGATCGGAGCCCGGATCTGCGGTTTACCCGATTTTCCGTTGCACGCGCGTCGCTCCAGCTCCTCTTCAGTTGCTTCCGCCATGTGTCCTCCGTCACCCCGTCTTCAATTAACTAGGCAGCGGAAATGAACGAAAACGAAAAAGCTGCTGCCGAAATTACTGCGGTTGTTCTCAATGTTGCTTTTGCTTCTGTTTTTCGGGTTCAATTATGGTCAGGTAGGCCGCACTGCCGATTGGACCCGGCGGTTCGGCAGGCCCGCGCGTGGCACAGGGCAGGGGTGGCGAGGACAAGGCCTGACAGGCCATGCCTTTTCACGTGGGGGGTGGCGCTTGATAGCCAACCCGTGGTCATATGGCGTGGCTCAAACGTGGCTTATATACTTTTAGGCGTTATAAGCTAACGGATGCGATCATACCAACTCACATGCACCGGATCCCATCAGAACTCCGAAGTTAAGCGAGTTTGGGCGAGAGTAGTACTAGGATGGGTGACCTCCTGGGAAGTCCTCGTGTTGCATCCCTTCTTTTTGCCCTTTTGCCGTTCCAATTGCCGTGGGCGTTTGCTTTCCGTCGTCTTAGTCATCCGGCTGCCTTTCTTATTCCACGACCCAGTGACGCCGCGTGACAATCGACGCAAACTACGCTTAAATGCTCCTAGAAAGCCCGGGATTACCGCGAGAATTAAAATCGGAAAATAACATAGTTTCCGTAAATTGGAAAGGACGGATTTCGGGCTAGTAAACGATGTCGGATGCCCGAAAAAGCCCGTGAGTCGCGGCAACGCAATGAGTTTTACTCGTGACGCCGTTCTCTTCAAATCGACGGTTCAGGGGCCCGATTCTGAGATCGGAGCCCGGATCTGCGGTTTACCCGATTTTCCGTTGCACGCGCGTCGCTCCAGCTCCTCTTCAGTTGCTTCCGCCATGTGTCCTCCGTCACCCCGTCTTCAATTAACTAGGCAGCGGAAATGAACGAAAACGAAAAAGCTGCTGCCGAAATTACTGCGGTTGTTCTCAATGTTGCTTTTGCTTCTGTTTTTGGGGTTCAATTATGGTCAGGTAGGCCGCACTGCCGATTGGACCCGGCGGTTCGGCAGGCCCGCGCGTGGCACAGGGCAGGGGTGGCGAGGACAAGGCCTGACAGGCCATGCCTTTTCACGTGGGGGGTGGCGCTTGATAGCCAACCCGTGGTCATATGGCGTGGCTCAAACGTGGCTTATATACTTTTAGGCGTTATAAGCTAACGGATGCGATCATACCAACTCACATGCACCGGATCCCATCAGAACTCCGAAGTTAAGCGAGTTTGGGCGAGAGTAGTACTAGGATGGGTGACCTCCTGGGAAGTCCTCGTGTTGCATCCCTTCTTTTTGCCCTTTTGCCGTTCCAATTGCCGTGGGCGTTTGCTTTCCGTCGTCTTAGTCATCCGGCTGCCTTTCTTATTCCACGACCCAGTGACGCCGCGTGACAATCGACGCAAACTACGCTTAAATGCTCCTAGAAAGCCCGGGATTACCGCGAGAATTAAAATCGGAAAATAACATAGTTTCCGTAAATTGTAAAGGCCGGATTTCGGGCTAGTAAACGATGTCGGATGCCCGAAAAAGCCCGTGAGTCGCGGCAACGCAATGAGTTTTACTCGTGACGCCGTTCTCTTCAAATCGACGGTTCAGGGGCCCGATTCTGAGATCGGAGCCCGGATCTGCGGTTTACCCGATTTTCCGTTGCACGCGCGTCGCTCCAGCTCCTCTTCAGTTGCTTCCGCCATGTGTCCTCCGTCACCCCGTCTTCAATTAACTAGGCAGCGGAAATGAACGAAAACGAAAAAGCTGCTGCCGAAATTACTGCGGTTGTTCTCAATGTTGCTTTTGCTTCTGTTTTTCGGGTTCAATTATGGTCAGGTAGGCCGCACTGCCGATTGGACCCGGCGGTTCGGCAGGCCCGCGCGTGGCACAGGGCAGGGGTGGCGAGGACAAGGCCTGACAGGCCATGCCTTTTCACGTGGGGGGTGGCGCTTGATAGCCAACCCGTGGTCATATGGCGTGGCTCAAACGTGGCTTATATACTTTTAGGCGTTATAAGCTAACGGATGCGATCATACCAACTCACATGCACCGGATCCCATCAGAACTCCGAAGTTAAGCGAGTTTGGGCGAGAGTAGTACTAGGATGGGTGACCTCCTGGGAAGTCCTCGTGTTGCATCCCTTCTTTTTGCCCTTTTGCCGTTCCAATTGCCGTGGGCGTTTGCTTTCCGTCGTCTTAGTCATCCGGCTGCCTTTCTTATTCCACGACCCAGTGACGCCGCGTGACAATCGACGCAAACTACGCTTAAATGCTCCTAGAAAGCCCGGGATTACCGCGAGAATTAAAATCGGAAAATAACATAGTTTCCGTAAATTGGAAAGGACGGATTTCGGGCTAGTAAACGATGTCGGATGCCCGAAAAAGCCCGTGAGTCGCGGCAACGCAATGAGTTTTACTCGTGACGCCGTTCTCTTCAAATCGACGGTTCAGGGGCCCGATTCTGAGATCGGAGCCCGGATCTGCGGTTTACCCGATTTTCCGTTGCACGCGCGTCGCTCCAGCTCCTCTTCAGTTGCTTCCGCCATGTGTCCTCCGTCACCCCGTCTTCAATTAACTAGGCAGCGGAAATGAACGAAAACGAAAAAGCTGCTGCCGAAATTACTGCGGTTGTTCTCAATGTTGCTTTTGCTTCTGTTTTTGGGGTTCAATTATGGTCAGGTAGGCCGCACTGCCGATTGGACCCGGCGGTTCGGCAGGCCCGCGCGTGGCACAGGGCAGGGGTGGCGAGGACAAGGCCTGACAGGCCATGCCTTTTCACGTGGGGGGTGGCGCTTGATAGCCAACCCGTGGTCATATGGCGTGGCTCAAACGTGGCTTATATACTTTTAGGCGTTATAAGCTAACGGATGCGATCATACCAACTCACATGCACCGGATCCCATCAGAACTCCGAAGTTAAGCGAGTTTGGGCGAGAGTAGTACTAGGATGGGTGACCTCCTGGGAAGTCCTCGTGTTGCATCCCTTCTTTTTGCCCTTTTGCCGTTCCAATTGCCGTGGGCGTTTGCTTTCCGTCGTCTTAGTCATCCGGCTGCCTTTCTTATTCCACGACCCAGTGACGCCGCGTGACAATCGACGCAAACTACGCTTAAATGCTCCAAGAAAGCCCGGGATTACCGCGAGAATTAAAATCGGAAAATAACATAGTTTCCGTAAATTGGAAAGGACGGATTTCGGGCTAGTAAACGATGTCGGATGCCCGAAAAAGCCCGTGAGTCTTGGCAACGCAATGAGTTTTACTCGTGACGCCGTCCTCTTCAAATCGACGGTTCAGGGGCCCGATTCTGAGATCGGAGCCCGGATCTGCGGTTTACCCGATTTTCCGTTGCACGCGCGTCGCTCCAGCTCCTCTTCAGTTGCTTCCGCCATGTGTCCTCCGTCACCCCGTCTTCAATTAACTAGGCAGCGGAAATGAACGAAAACGAAAAAGCTGCTGCCGAAATTACTGCGGTTGTTCTCAATGTTGCTTTTGCTTCTGTTTTTGGGGTTCAATTATGGTCAGGTAGGCCGCACTGCCGATTGGACCCGGCGGTTCGGCAGGCCCGCGCGTGGCACAGGGCAGGGGTGGCGAGGACAAGGCCTGACAGGCCATGCCTTTTCACGTGGGGGGTGGCGCTTGATAGCCAACCCGTGGTCATATGGCGTGGCTCAAACGTGGCTTATATACTTTTAGGCGTTATAAGCTAACGGATGCGATCATACCAACTCACATGCACCGGATCCCATCAGAACTCCGAAGTTAAGCGAGTTTGGGCGAGAGTAGTACTAGGATGGGTGACCTCCTGGGAAGTCCTCGTGTTGCATCCCTTCTTTTTGCCCTTTTGCCGTTCCAATTGCCGTGGGCGTTTGCTTTCCGTCGTCTTAGTCATCCGGCTGCCTTTCTTATTCCACGACCCAGTGACGCCGCGTGACAATCGACGCAAACTACGCTTAAATGCTCCTAGAAAGCCCAGGATTACCGCGAGAATTAAAATCGGAAAATAACATAGTTTCCGTAAATTGGAAAGGACGGATTTCGGGCTAGTAAACGATGTCGGATGCCCGAAAAAGCCCGTGAGTCGCGGCAACGCAATGAGTTTTACTCGTGACGCCGTTCTCTTCAAATCGACGGTTCAGGGGCCCGATTCTGAGATCGGAGCCCGGATCTGCGGTTTACCCGATTTTCCGTTGCACGCGCGTCGCTCCAGCTCCTCTTCAGTTGCTTCCGCCATGTGTCCTCCGTCACCCCGTCTTCAATTAACTAGGCAGCGGAAATGAACGAAAACGAAAAAGCTGCTGCCGAAATTACTGCGGTTGTTCTCAATGTTGCTTTTGCTTCTGTTTTTCGGGTTCAATTATGGTCAGGTAGGCCGCACTGCCGATTGGACCCGGCGGTTCGGCAGGCCCGCGCGTGGCACAGGGCAGGGGTGGCGAGGACAAGGCCTGACAGGCCATGCCTTTTCACGTGGGGGGTGGCGCTTGATAGCCAACCCGTGGTCATATGGCGTGGCTCAAACGTGGCTTATATACTTTTAGGCGTTATAAGCTAACAGATGCGATCATACCAACTCACATGCACCGGATCCCATCAGAACTCCGAAGTTAAGCGAGTTTGGGCGAGAGTAGTACTAGGATGGGTGACCTCCTGGGAAGTCCTCGTGTTGCATCCCTTCTTTTTGCCCTTTTGCCGTTCCAATTGCCGTGGGCGTTTGCTTTCCGTCGTCTTAGTCATCCGGCTGCCTTTCTTATTCCACGACCCAGTGACGCCGCGTGACAATCGACGCAAACTACGCTTAAATGCTCCTAGAAAGCCCGGGATTACCGCGAGAATTAAAATCGGAAAATAACATAGTTTCCGTAAATTGGAAAGGACGGATTTCGGGCTAGTAAACGATGTCGGATGCCCGAAAAAGCCCGTGAGTCTTGGCAACGCAATGAGTTTTACTCGTGACGCCGTCCTCTTCAAATCGACGGTTCAGGGGCCCGATTCTGAGATCGGAGCCCGGATCTGCGGTTTACCCGATTTTCCGTTGCACGCGCGTCGCTCCAGCTCCTCTTCAGTTGCTTCCGCCATGTGTCCTCCGTCACCCCGTCTTCAATTAACTAGGCAGCGGAAATGAACGAAAACGAAAAAGCTGCTGCCGAAATTACTGCGGTTGTTCTCAATGTTGCTTTTGCTTCTGTTTTTGGGGTTCAATTATGGTCAGGTAGGCCGCACTGCCGATTGGACCCGGCGGTTCGGCAGGCCCGCGCGTGGCACAGGGCAGGGGTGGCGAGGACAAGGCCTGACAGGCCATGCCTTTTCACGTGGGGGGTGGCGCTTGATAGCCAACCCGTGGTCATATGGCGTGGCTCAAACGTGGCTTATATACTTTTAGGCGTTATAAGCTAACGGATGCGATCATACCAACTCACATGCACCGGATCCCATCAGAACTCCGAAGTTAAGCGAGTTTGGGCGAGAGTAGTACTAGGATGGGTGACCTCCTGGGAAGTCCTCGTGTTGCATCCCTTCTTTTTGCCCTTTTGCCGTTCCAATTGCCGTGGGCGTTTGCTTTCCGTCGTCTTAGTCATCCGGCTGCCTTTCTTATTCCACGACCCAGTGACGCCGCGTGACAATCGACGCAAACTACGCTTAAATGCTCCTAGAAAGCCCGGGATTACCGCGAGAATTAAAATCGGAAAATAACATAGTTTCCGTAAATTGGAAAGGCCGGATTTCGGGCTAGTAAACGATGTCGGATGCCCGAAAAAGCCCGTGAGTCATGGCAACGCAATGAGTTTTACTCGTGACGCCGTTCTCTTCAAATCGACGGTTCAGGGGCCCGATTCTGAGATCGGAGCCCGGATCTGCGGTTTACCCGATTTTCCGTTGCACGCGCGTCGCTCCAGCTCCTCTTCAGTTGCTTCCGCCATGTGTCCTCCGTCACCCCGTCTTCAATTAACTAGGCAGCGGAAATGAACGAAAACGAAAAAGCTGCTGCCGAAATTACTGCGGTTGTTCTCAATGTTGCTTTTGCTTCTGTTTTTGGGGTTCAATTATGGTCAGGTAGGCCGCACTGCCGATTGGACCCGGCGGTTCGGCAGGCCCGCGCGTGGCACAGGGCAGGGGTGGCGAGGACAAGGCCTGACAGGCCATGCCTTTTCACGTGGGGGGTGGCGCTTGATAGCCAACCCGTGGTCATATGGCGTGGCTCAAACGTGGCTTATATACTTTTAGGCGTTATAAGCTAACGGATGCGATCATACCAACTCACATGCACCGGATCCCATCAGAACTCCGAAGTTAAGCGAGTTTGGGCGAGAGTAGTACTAGGATGGGTGACCTCCTGGGAAGTCCTCGTGTTGCATCCCTTCTTTTTGCCCTTTTGCCGTTCCAATTGCCGTGGGCGTTTGCTTTCCGTCGTCTTAGTCATCCGGCTGCCTTTCTTATTCCACGACCCAGTGACGCCGCGTGACAATCGACGCAAACTACGCTTAAATGCTCCTAGAAAGCCCGGGATTACCGCGAGAATTAAAATCGGAAAATAACATAGTTTCCGTAAATTGTAAAGGCCGGATTTCGGGCTAGTAAACGATGTCGGATGCCCGAAAAAGCCCGTGAGTCGCGGCAACGCAATGAGTTTTACTCGTGACGCCGTTCTCTTCAAATCGACGGTTCAGGGGCCCGATTCTGAGATCGGAGCCCGGATCTGCGGTTTACCCGATTTTCCGTTGCACGCGCGTCGCTCCAGCTCCTCTTCAGTTGCTTCCGCCATGTGTCCTCCGTCACCCCGTCTTCAATTAACTAGGCAGCGGAAATGAACGAAAACGAAAAAGCTGCTGCCGAAATTACTGCGGTTGTTCTCAATGTTGCTTTTGCTTCTGTTTTTGGGGTTCAATTATGGTCAGGTAGGCCGCACTGCCGATTGGACCCGGCGGTTCGGCAGGCCCGCGCGTGGCACAGGGCAGGGGTGGCGAGGACAAGGCCTGACAGGCCATGCCTTTTCACGTGGGGGGTGGCGCTTGATAGCCAACCCGTGGTCATATGGCGTGGCTCAAACGTGGCTTATATACTTTTAGGCGTTATAAGCTAACGGATGCGATCATACCAACTCACATGCACCGGATCCCATCAGAACTCCGAAGTTAAGCGAGTTTGGGCGAGAGTAGTACTAGGATGGGTGACCTCCTGGGAAGTCCTCGTGTTGCATCCCTTCTTTTTGCCCTTTTGCCGTTCCAATTGCCGTGGGCGTTTGCTTTCCGTCGTCTTAGTCATCCGGCTGCCTTTCTTATTCCACGACCCAGTGACGCCGCGTGACAATCGACGCAAACTACGCTTAAATGCTCCTAGAAAGCCCGGGATTACCGCGAGAATTAAAATCGGAAAATAACATAGTTTCCGTAAATTGTAAAGGCCGGATTTCGGGCTAGTAAACGATGTCGGATGCCCGAAAAAGCCCGTGAGTCGCGGCAACGCAATGAGTTTTACTCGTGACGCCGTTCTCTTCAAATCGACGGTTCAGGGGCCCGATTCTGAGATCGGAGCCCGGATCTGCGGTTTACCCGATTTTCCGTTGCACGCGCGTCGCTCCAGCTCCTCTTCAGTTGCTTCCGCCATGTGTCCTCCGTCACCCCGTCTTCAATTAACTAGGCAGCGGAAATGAACGAAAACGAAAAAGCTGCTGCCGAAATTACTGCGGTTGTTCTCAATGTTGCTTTTGCTTCTGTTTTTGGGGTTCAATTATGGTCAGGTAGGCCGCACTGCCGATTGGACCCGGCGGTTCGGCAGGCCCGCGCGTGGCACAGGGCAGGGGTGGCGAGGACAAGGCCTGACAGGCCATGCCTTTTCACGTGGGGGGTGGCGCTTGATAGCCAACCCGTGGTCATATGGCGTGGCTCAAACGTGGCTTATATACTTTTAGGCGTTATAAGCTAACGGATGCGATCATACCAACTCACATGCACCGGATCCCATCAGAACTCCGAAGTTAAGCGAGTTTGGGCGAGAGTAGTACTAGGATGGGTGACCTCCTGGGAAGTCCTCGTGTTGCATCCCTTCTTTTTGCCCTTTTGCCGTTCCAATTGCCGTGGGCGTTTGCTTTCCGTCGTCTTAGTCATCCGGCTGCCTTTCTTATTCCACGACCCAGTGACGCCGCGTGACAATCGACGCAAACTACGCTTAAATGCTCCTAGAAAGCCCGGGATTACCGCGAGAATTAAAATCGGAAAATAACATAGTTTCCGTAAATTGTAAAGGCCGGATTTCGGGCTAGTAAACGATGTCGGATGCCCGAAAAAGCCCGTGAGTCGCGGCAACGCAATGAGTTTTACTCGTGACGCCGTTCTCTTCAAATCGACGGTTCAGGGGCCCGATTCTGAGATCGGAGCCCGGATCTGCGGTTTACCCGATTTTCCGTTGCACGCGCGTCGCTCCAGCTCCTCTTCAGTTGCTTCCGCCATGTGTCCTCCGTCACCCCGTCTTCAATTAACTAGGCAGCGGAAATGAACGAAAACGAAAAAGCTGCTGCCGAAATTACTGCGGTTGTTCTCAATGTTGCTTTTGCTTCTGTTTTTGGGGTTCAATTATGGTCAGGTAGGCCGCACTGCCGATTGGACCCGGCGGTTCGGCAGGCCCGCGCGTGGCACAGGGCAGGGGTGGCGAGGACAAGGCCTGACAGGCCATGCCTTTTCACGTGGGGGGTGGCGCTTGATAGCCAACCCGTGGTCATATGGCGTGGCTCAAACGTGGCTTATATACTTTTAGGCGTTATAAGCTAACGGATGCGATCATACCAACTCACATGCACCGGATCCCATCAGAACTCCGAAGTTAAGCGAGTTTGGGCGAGAGTAGTACTAGGATGGGTGACCTCCTGGGAAGTCCTCGTGTTGCATCCCTTCTTTTTGCCCTTTTGCCGTTCCAATTGCCGTGGGCGTTTGCTTTCCGTCGTCTTAGTCATCCGGCTGCCTTTCTTATTCCACGACCCAGTGACGCCGCGTGACAATCGACGCAAACTACGCTTAAATGCTCCTAGAAAGCCCGGGATTACCGCGAGAATTAAAATCGGAAAATAACATAGTTTTCGTAAATTGTAAAGGCCGGATTTCGGGCTAGTAAACGATGTCGGATGCCCGAAAAAGCCCGTGAGTCGCGGCAACGCAATGAGTTTTACTCGTGACGCCGTTCTCTTCAAATCGACGGTTCAGGGGCCCGATTCTGAGATCGGAGCCCGGATCTGCGGTTTACCCGATTTTCCGTTGCACGCGCGTCGCTCCAGCTCCTCTTCAGTTGCTTCCGCCATGTGTCCTCCGTCACCCCGTCTTCAATTAACTAGGCAGCGGAAATGAACGAAAACGAAAAAGCTGCTGCCGAAATTACTGCGGTTGTTCTCAATGTTGCTTTTGCTTCTGTTTTTGGGGTTCAATTATGGTCAGGTAGGCCGCACTGCCGATTGGACCCGGCGGTTCGGCAGGCCCGCGCGTGGCACAGGGCAGGGGTGGCGAGGACAAGGCCTGACAGGCCATGCCTTTTCACGTGGGGGGTGGCGCTTGATAGCCAACCCGTGGTCATATGGCGTGGCTCAAACGTGGCTTATATACTTTTAGGCGTTATAAGCTAACGGATGCGATCATACCAACTCACATGCACCGGATCCCATCAGAACTCCGAAGTTAAGCGAGTTTGGGCGAGAGTAGTACTAGGATGGGTGACCTCCTGGGAAGTCCTCGTGTTGCATCCCTTCTTTTTGCCCTTTTGCCGTTCCAATTGCCGTGGGCGTTTGCTTTCCGTCGTCTTAGTCATCCGGCTGCCTTTCTTATTCCACGACCCAGTGACGCCGCGTGACAATCGACGCAAACTACGCTTAAATGCTCCTAGAAAGCCCGGGATTACCGCGAGAATTAAAATCGGAAAATAACATAGTTTCCGTAAATTGTAAAGGCCGGATTTCGGGCTAGTAAACGATGTCGGATGCCCGAAAAAGCCCGTGAGTCGCGGCAACGCAATGAGTTTTACTCGTGACGCCGTTCTCTTCAAATCGACGGTTCAGGGGCCCGATTCTGAGATCGGAGCCCGGATCTGCGGTTTACCCGATTTTCCGTTGCACGCGCGTCGCTCCAGCTCCTCTTCAGTTGCTTCCGCCATGTGTCCTCCGTCACCCCGTCTTCAATTAACTAGGCAGCGGAAATGAACGAAAACGAAAAAGCTGCTGCCGAAATTACTGCGGTTGTTCTCAATGTTGCTTTTGCTTCTGTTTTTGGGGTTCAATTATGGTCAGGTAGGCCGCACTGCCGATTGGACCCGGCGGTTCGGCAGGCCCGCGCGTGGCACAGATCAGGGGTGGCGAGGACAAGGCCTGACAGGCCATGCCTTTTCACGTGGGGGGTGGCGCTTGATAGCCAACCCGTGGTC
The DNA here is from genome assembly GCA_034190965.1 of Prunus campanulata. Taxonomy (NCBI): domain Eukaryota; kingdom Viridiplantae; phylum Streptophyta; class Magnoliopsida; order Rosales; family Rosaceae; genus Prunus; species Prunus campanulata. The sequence goes on along the minus strand of CM067214.1, from coordinate 4,545,471 downwards.
ATATGGCGTGGCTCAAACGTGGCTTATATACTTTTAGGCGTTATAAGCTAACGGATGCGATCATACCAACTCACATGCACCGGATCCCATCAGAACTCCGAAGTTAAGCGAGTTTGGGCGAGAGTAGTACTAGGATGGGTGACCTCCTGGGAAGTCCTCGTGTTGCATCCCTTCTTTTTGCCCTTTTGCCGTTCCAATTGCCGTGGGCGTTTGCTTTCCGTCGTCTTAGTCATCCGGCTGCCTTTCTTATTCCACGACCCAGTGACGCCGCGTGACAATCGACGCAAACTACGCTTAAATGCTCCTAGAAAGCCCGGGATTACCGCGAGAATTAAAATCGGAAAATAACATAGTTTCCGTAAATTGGAAAGGACGGATTTCGGGCTAGTAAACGATGTCGGATGCCCGAAAAAGCCCGTGAGTCTTGGCAACGCAATGAGTTTTACTCGTGACGCCGTCCTCTTCAAATCGACGGTTCAGGGGCCCGATTCTGAGATCGGAGCCCGGATCTGCGGTTTACCCGATTTTCCGTTGCACGCGCGTCGCTCCAGCTCCTCTTCAGTTGCTTCCGCCATGTGTCCTCCGTCACCCCGTCTTCAATTAACTAGGCAGCGGAAATGAACGAAAACGAAAAAGCTGCTGCCGAAATTACTGCGGTTGTTCTCAATGTTGCTTTTGCTTCTGTTTTTGGGGTTCAATTATGGTCAGGTAGGCCGCACTGCCGATTGGACCCGGCGGTTCGGCAGGCCCGCGCGTGGCACAGGGCAGGGGTGGCGAGGACAAGGCCTGACAGGCCATGCCTTTTCACGTGGGGGGTGGCGCTTGATAGCCAACCCGTGGTCATATGGCGTGGCTCAAACGTGGCTTATATACTTTTAGGCGTTATAAGCTAACGGATGCGATCATACCAACTCACATGCACCGGATCCCATCAGAACTCCGAAGTTAAGCGAGTTTGGGCGAGAGTAGTACTAGGATGGGTGACCTCCTGGGAAGTCCTCGTGTTGCATCCCTTCTTTTTGCCCTTTTGCCGTTCCAATTGCCGTGGGCGTTTGCTTTCCGTCGTCTTAGTCATCCGGCTGCCTTTCTTATTCCACGACCCAGTGACGCCGCGTGACAATCGACGCAAACTACGCTTAAATGCTCCTAGAAAGCCCGGGATTACCGCGAGAATTAAAATCGGAAAATAACATAGTTTCCGTAAATTGTAAAGGCCGGATTTCGGGCTAGTAAACGATGTCGGATGCCCGAAAAAGCCCGTGAGTCGCGGCAACGCAATGAGTTTTACTCGTGACGCCGTTCTCTTCAAATCGACGGTTCAGGGGCCCGATTCTTGGATCGGAGCCCGGATCTGCGGTTTACCCGATTTTCCGTTGCACGCGCGTCGCTCCAGCTCCTCTTCAGTTGCTTCCGCCATGTGTCCTCCGTCACCCCGTCTTCAATTAACTAGGCAGCGGAAATGAACGAAAACGAAAAAGCTGCTGCCGAAATTACTGCGGTTGTTCTCAATGTTGCTTTTGCTTCTGTTTTTGGGGTTCAATTATGGTCAGGTAGGCCGCACTGCCGATTGGACCCGGCGGTTCGGCAGGCCCGCGCGTGGCACAGGGCAGGGGTGGCGAGGACAAGGCCTGACAGGCCATGCCTTTTCACGTGGGGGGTGGCGCTTGATAGCCAACCCGTGGTCATATGGCGTGGCTCAAACGTGGCTTATATACTTTTAGGCGTTATAAGCTAACGGATGCGATCATACCAACTCACATGCACCGGATCCCATCAGAACTCCGAAGTTAAGCGAGTTTGGGCGAGAGTAGTACTAGGATGGGTGACCTCCTGGGAAGTCCTCGTGTTGCATCCCTTCTTTTTGCCCTTTTGCCGTTCCAATTGCCGTGGGCGTTTGCTTTCCGTCGTCTTAGTCATCCGGCTGCCTTTCTTATTCCACGACCCAGTGACGCCGCGTGACAATCGACGCAAACTACGCTTAAATGCTCCTAGAAAGCCCGGGATTACCGCGAGAATTAAAATCGGAAAATAACATAGTTTCCGTAAATTGTAAAGGCCGGATTTCGGGCTAGTAAACGATGTCGGATGCCCGAAAAAGCCCGTGAGTCGCGGCAACGCAATGAGTTTTACTCGTGACGCCGTTCTCTTCAAATCGACGGTTCAGGGGCCCGATTCTGAGATCGGAGCCCGGATCTGCGGTTTACCCGATTTTCCGTTGCACGCGCGTCGCTCCAGCTCCTCTTCAGTTGCTTCCGCCATGTGTCCTCCGTCACCCCGTCTTCAATTAACTAGGCAGCGGAAATGAACGAAAACGAAAAAGCTGCTGCCGAAATTACTGCGGTTGTTCTCAATGTTGCTTTTGCTTCTGTTTTTGGGGTTCAATTATGGTCAGGTAGGCCGCACTGCCGATTGGACCCGGCGGTTCGGCAGGCCCGCGCGTGGCACAGGGCAGGGGTGGCGAGGACAAGGCCTGACAGGCCATGCCTTTTCACGTGGGGGGTGGCGCTTGATAGCCAACCCGTGGTCATATGGCGTGGCTCAAACGTGGCTTATATACTTTTAGGCGTTATAAGCTAACGGATGCGATCATACCAACTCACATGCACCGGATCCCATCAGAACTCCGAAGTTAAGCGAGTTTGGGCGAGAGTAGTACTAGGATGGGTGACCTCCTGGGAAGTCCTCGTGTTGCATCCCTTCTTTTTGCCCTTTTGCCGTTCCAATTGCCGTGGGCGTTTGCTTTCCGTCGTCTTAGTCATCCGGCTGCCTTTCTTATTCCACGACCCAGTGACGCCGCGTGACAATCGACGCAAACTACGCTCAAATGCTCCTAGAAAGCCCGGGATTACCGCGAGAATTAAAATCGGAAAATAACATAGTTTCCGTAAATTGTAAAGGCCGGATTTCGGGCTAGTAAACGATGTCGGATGCCCGAAAAAGCCCGTGAGTCGCGGCAACGCAATGAGTTTTACTCGTGACGCCGTTCTCTTCAAATCGACGGTTCAGGGGCCCGATTCTGAGATCGGAGCCCGGATCTGCGGTTTACCCGATTTTCCGTTGCACGCGCGTCGCTCCAGCTCCTCTTCAGTTGCTTCCGCCATGTGTCCTCCGTCACCCCGTCTTCAATTAACTAGGCAGCGGAAATGAACGAAAACGAAAAAGCTGCTGCCGAAATTACTGCGGTTGTTCTCAATGTTGCTTTTGCTTCTGTTTTTGGGGTTCAATTATGTCCAGGTAGGCCGCACTGCCGATTGGACCCGGCGGTTCGGCAGGCCCGCGCGTGGCACAGGGCAGGGGTGGCGAGGACAAGGCCTGACAGGCCATGCCTTTTCACGTGGGGGGTGGCGCTTGATAGCCAACCCGTGGTCATATGGCGTGGCTCAAACGTGGCTTATATACTTTTAGGCGTTATAAGCTAACGGATGCGATCATACCAACTCACATGCACCGGATCCCATCAGAACTCCGAAGTTAAGCGAGTTTGGGCGAGAGTAGTACTAGGATGGGTGACCTCCTGGGAAGTCCTCGTGTTGCATCCCTTCTTTTTGCCCTTTTGCCGTTCCAATTGCCGTGGGCGTTTGCTTTCCGTCGTCTTAGTCATCCGGCTGCCTTTCTTATTCCACGACCCAGTGACGCCGCGTGACAATCGACGCAAACTACGCTCAAATGCTCCTAGAAAGCCCGGGATTACCGCGAGAATTAAAATCGGAAAATAACATAGTTTCCGTAAATTGTAAAGGCCGGATTTCGGGCTAGTAAACGATGTCGGATGCCCGAAAAAGCCCGTGAGTCGCGGCAACGCAATGAGTTTTACTCGTGACGCCGTTCTCTTCAAATCGACGGTTCAGGGGCCCGATTCTGAGATCGGAGCCCGGATCTGCGGTTTACCCGATTTTCCGTTGCACGCGCGTCGCTCCAGCTCCTCTTCAGTTGCTTCCGCCATGTGTCCTCCGTCACCCCGTCTTCAATTAACTAGGCAGCGGAAATGAACGAAAACGAAAAAGCTGCTGCCGAAATTACTGCGGTTGTTCTCAATGTTGCTTTTGCTTCTGTTTTTGGGGTTCAATTATGGTCAGGTAGGCCGCACTGCCGATTGGACCCGGCGGTTCGGCAGGCCCGCGCGTGGCACAGGGCAGGGGTGGCGAGGACAAGGCCTGACAGGCCATGCCTTTTCACGTGGGGGGTGGCGCTTGATAGCCAACCCGTGGTCATATGGCGTGGCTCAAACGTGGCTTATATACTTTTAGGCGTTATAAGCTAACGGATGCGATCATACCAACTCACATGCACCGGATCCCATCAGAACTCCGAAGTTAAGCGAGTTTGGGCGAGAGTAGTACTAGGATGGGTGACCTCCTGGGAAGTCCTCGTGTTGCATCCCTTCTTTTTGCCCTTTTGCCGTTCCAATTGCCGTGGGCGTTTGCTTTCCGTCGTCTTAGTCATCCGGCTGCCTTTCTTATTCCACGACCCAGTGACGCCGCGTGACAATCGACGCAAACTACGCTCAAATGCTCCTAGAAAGCCCGGGATTACCGCGAGAATTAAAATCGGAAAATAACATAGTTTCCGTAAATTGTAAAGGCCGGATTTCGGGCTAGTAAACGATGTCGGATGCCCGAAAAAGCCCGTGAGTCGCGGCAACGCAATGAGTTTTACTCGTGACGCCGTTCTCTTCAAATCGACGGTTCAGGGGCCCGATTCTGAGATCGGAGCCCGGATCTGCGGTTTACCCGATTTTCCGTTGCACGCGCGTCGCTCCAGCTCCTCTTCAGTTGCTTCCGCCATGTGTCCTCCGTCACCCCGTCTTCAATTAACTAGGCAGCGGAAATGAACGAAAACGAAAAAGCTGCTGCCGAAATTACTGCGGTTGTTCTCAATGTTGCTTTTGCTTCTGTTTTTGGGGTTCAATTATGTCCAGGTAGGCCGCACTGCCGATTGGACCCGGCGGTTCGGCAGGCCCGCGCGTGGCACAGGGCAGGGGTGGCGAGGACAAGGCCTGACAGGCCATGCCTTTTCACGTGGGGGGTGGCGCTTGATAGCCAACCCGTGGTCATATGGCGTGGCTCAAACGTGGCTTATATACTTTTAGGCGTTATAAGCTAACGGATGCGATCATACCAACTCACATGCACCGGATCCCATCAGAACTCCGAAGTTAAGCGAGTTTGGGCGAGAGTAGTACTAGGATGGGTGACCTCCTGGGAAGTCCTCGTGTTGCATCCCTTCTTTTTGCCCTTTTGCCGTTCCAATTGCCGTGGGCGTTTGCTTTCCGTCGTCTTAGTCATCCGGCTGCCTTTCTTATTCCACGACCCAGTGACGCCGCGTGACAATCGACGCAAACTACGCTCAAATGCTCCTAGAAAGCCCGGGATTACCGCGAGAATTAAAATCGGAAAATAACATAGTTTCCGTAAATTGTAAAGGCCGGATTTCGGGCTAGTAAACGATGTCGGATGCCCGAAAAAGCCCGTGAGTCGCGGCAACGCAATGAGTTTTACTCGTGACGCCGTTCTCTTCAAATCGACGGTTCAGGGGCCCGATTCTGAGATCGGAGCCCGGATCTGCGGTTTACCCGATTTTCCGTTGCACGCGCGTCGCTCCAGCTCCTCTTCAGTTGCTTCCGCCATGTGTCCTCCGTCACCCCGTCTTCAATTAACTAGGCAGCGGAAATGAACGAAAACGAAAAAGCTGCTGCCGAAATTACTGCGGTTGTTCTCAATGTTGCTTTTGCTTCTGTTTTTGGGGTTCAATTATGGTCAGGTAGGCCGCACTGCCGATTGGACCCGGCGGTTCGGCAGGCCCGCGCGTGGCACAGGGCAGGGGTGGCGAGGACAAGGCCTGACAGGCCATGCCTTTTCACGTGGGGGGTGGCGCTTGATAGCCAACCCGTGGTCATATGGCGTGGCTCAAACGTGGCTTATATACTTTTAGGCGTTATAAGCTAACGGATGCGATCATACCAACTCACATGCACCGGATCCCATCAGAACTCCGAAGTTAAGCGAGTTTGGGCGAGAGTAGTACTAGGATGGGTGACCTCCTGGGAAGTCCTCGTGTTGCATCCCTTCTTTTTGCCCTTTTGCCGTTCCAATTGCCGTGGGCGTTTGCTTTCCGTCGTCTTAGTCATCCGGCTGCCTTTCTTATTCCACGACCCAGTGACGCCGCGTGACAATCGACGCAAACTACGCTCAAATGCTCCTAGAAAGCCCGGGATTACCGCGAGAATTAAAATCGGAAAATAACATAGTTTCCGTAAATTGTAAAGGCCGGATTTCGGGCTAGTAAACGATGTCGGATGCCCGAAAAAGCCCGTGAGTCGCGGCAACGCAATGAGTTTTACTCGTGACGCCGTTCTCTTCAAATCGACGGTTCAGGGGCCCGATTCTGAGATCGGAGCCCGGATCTGCGGTTTACCCGATTTTCCGTTGCACGCGCGTCGCTCCAGCTCCTCTTCAGTTGCTTCCGCCATGTGTCCTCCGTCACCCCGTCTTCAATTAACTAGGCAGCGGAAATGAACGAAAACGAAAAAGCTGCTGCCGAAATTACTGCGGTTGTTCTCAATGTTGCTTTTGCTTCTGTTTTTGGGGTTCAATTATGGTCAGGTAGGCCGCACTGCCGATTGGACCCGGCGGTTCGGCAGGCCCGCGCGTGGCACAGGGCAGGGGTGGCGAGGACAAGGCCTGACAGGCCATGCCTTTTCACGTGGGGGGTGGCGCTTGATAGCCAACCCGTGGTCATATGGCGTGGCTCAAACGTGGCTTATATACTTTTAGGCGTTATAAGCTAACGGATGCGATCATACCAACTCACATGCACCGGATCCCATCAGAACTCCGAAGTTAAGCGAGTTTGGGCGAGAGTAGTACTAGGATGGGTGACCTCCTGGGAAGTCCTCGTGTTGCATCCCTTCTTTTTGCCCTTTTGCCGTTCCAATTGCCGTGGGCGTTTGCTTTCCGTCGTCTTAGTCATCCGGCTGCCTTTCTTATTCCACGACCCAGTGACGCCGCGTGACAATCGACGCAAACTACGCTCAAATGCTCCTAGAAAGCCCGGGATTACCGCGAGAATTAAAATCGGAAAATAACATAGTTTCCGTAAATTGTAAAGGCCGGATTTCGGGCTAGTAAACGATGTCGGATGCCCGAAAAAGCCCGTGAGTCGCGGCAACGCAATGAGTTTTACTCGTGACGCCGTTCTCTTCAAATCGACGGTTCAGGGGCCCGATTCTGAGATCGGAGCCCGGATCTGCGGTTTACCCGATTTTCCGTTGCACGCGCGTCGCTCCAGCTCCTCTTCAGTTGCTTCCGCCATGTGTCCTCCGTCACCCCGTCTTCAATTAACTAGGCAGCGGAAATGAACGAAAACGAAAAAGCTGCTGCCGAAATTACTGCGGTTGTTCTCAATGTTGCTTTTGCTTCTGTTTTTGGGGTTCAATTATGGTCAGGTAGGCCGCACTGCCGATTGGACCCGGCGGTTCGGCAGGCCCGCGCGTGGCACAGGGCAGGGGTGGCGAGGACAAGGCCTGACAGGCCATGCCTTTTCACGTGGGGGGTGGCGCTTGATAGCCAACCCGTGGTCATATGGCGTGGCTCAAACGTGGCTTATATACTTTTAGGCGTTATAAGCTAACGGATGCGATCATACCAACTCACATGCACCGGATCCCATCAGAACTCCGAAGTTAAGCGAGTTTGGGCGAGAGTAGTACTAGGATGGGTGACCTCCTGGGAAGTCCTCGTGTTGCATCCCTTCTTTTTGCCCTTTTGCCGTTCCAATTGCCGTGGGCGTTTGCTTTCCGTCGTCTTAGCCATCCGGCTGCCTTTCTTATTCCACGACCCAGTGACGCCGCGTGACAATCGACGCAAACTACGCTCAAATGCTCCTAGAAAGCCCGGGATTACCGCGAGAATTAAAATCGGAAAATAACATAGTTTCCGTAAATTGTAAAGGCCGGATTTCGGGCTAGTAAACGATGTCGGATGCCCGAAAAAGCCCGTGAGTCGCGGCAACGCAATGAGTTTTACTCGTGACGCCGTTCTCTTCAAATCGACGGTTCAGGGGCCCGATTCTGAGATCGGAGCCCGGATCTGCGGTTTACCCGATTTTCCGTTGCACGCGCGTCGCTCCAGCTCCTCTTCAGTTGCTTCCGCCATGTGTCCTCCGTCACCCCGTCTTCAATTAACTAGGCAGCGGAAATGAACGAAAACGAAAAAGCTGCTGCCGAAATTACTGCGGTTGTTCTCAATGTTGCTTTTGCTTCTGTTTTTGGGGTTCAATTATGGTCAGGTAGGCCGCACTGCCGATTGGACCCGGCGGTTCGGCAGGCCCGCGCGTGGCACAGGGCAGGGGTGGCGAGGACAAGGCCTGACAGGCCATGCCTTTTCACGTGGGGGGTGGCGCTTGATAGCCAACCCGTGGTCATATGGCGTGGCTCAAACGTGGCTTATATACTTTTAGGCGTTATAAGCTAACGGATGCGATCATACCAACTCACATGCACCGGATCCCATCAGAACTCCGAAGTTAAGCGAGTTTGGGCGAGAGTAGTACTAGGATGGGTGACCTCCTGGGAAGTCCTCGTGTTGCATCCCTTCTTTTTGCCCTTTTGCCGTTCCAATTGCCGTGGGCGTTTGCTTTCCGTCGTCTTAGTCATCCGGCTGCCTTTCTTATTCCACGACCCAGTGACGCCGCGTGACAATCGACGCAAACTACGCTCAAATGCTCCTAGAAAGCCCGGGATTACCGCGAGAATTAAAATCGGAAAATAACATAGTTTCCGTAAATTGTAAAGGCCGGATTTCGGGCTAGTAAACGATGTCGGATGCCCGAAAAAGCCCGTGAGTCGCGGCAACGCAATGAGTTTTACTCGTGACGCCGTTCTCTTCAAATCGACGGTTCAGGGGCCCGATTCTGAGATCGGAGCCCGGATCTGCGGTTTACCCGATTTTCCGTTGCACGCGCGTCGCTCCAGCTCCTCTTCAGTTGCTTCCGCCATGTGTCCTCCGTCACCCCGTCTTCAATTAACTAGGCAGCGGAAATGAACGAAAACGAAAAAGCTGCTGCCGAAATTACTGCGGTTGTTCTCAATGTTGCTTTTGCTTCTGTTTTTGGGGTTCAATTATGGTCAGGTAGGCCGCACTGCCGATTGGACCCGGCGGTTCGGCAGGCCCGCGCGTGGCACAGGGCAGGGGTGGCGAGGACAAGGCCTGACAGGCCATGCCTTTTCACGTGGGGGGTGGCGCTTGATAGCCAACCCGTGGTCATATGGCGTGGCTCAAACGTGGCTTATATACTTTTAGGCGTTATAAGCTAACGGATGCGATCATACCAACTCACATGCACCGGATCCCATCAGAACTCCGAAGTTAAGCGAGTTTGGGCGAGAGTAGTACTAGGATGGGTGACCTCCTGGGAAGTCCTCGTGTTGCATCCCTTCTTTTTGCCCTTTTGCCGTTCCAATTGCCGTGGGCGTTTGCTTTCCGTCGTCTTAGTCATCCGGCTGCCTTTCTTATTCCACGACCCAGTGACGCCGCGTGACAATCGACGCAAACTACGCTCAAATGCTCCTAGAAAGCCCGGGATTACCGCGAGAATTAAAATCGGAAAATAACATAGTTTCCGTAAATTGTAAAGGCCGGATTTCGGGCTAGTAAACGATGTCGGATGCCCGAAAAAGCCCGTGAGTCGCGGCAACGCAATGAGTTTTACTCGTGACGCCGTTCTCTTCAAATCGACGGTTCAGGGGCCCGATTCTGAGATCGGAGCCCGGATCTGCGGTTTACCCGATTTTCCGTTGCACGCGCGTCGCTCCAGCTCCTCTTCAGTTGCTTCCGCCATGTGTCCTCCGTCACCCCGTCTTCAATTAACTAGGCAGCGGAAATGAACGAAAACGAAAAAGCTGCTGCCGAAATTACTGCGGTTGTTCTCAATGTTGCTTTTGCTTCTGTTTTTGGGGTTCAATTATGGTCAGGTAGGCCGCACTGCCGATTGGACCCGGCGGTTCGGCAGGCCCGCGCGTGGCACAGGGCAGGGGTGGCGAGGACAAGGCCTGACAGGCCATGCCTTTTCACGTGGGGGGTGGCGCTTGATAGCCAACCCGTGGTCATATGGCGTGGCTCAAACGTGGCTTATATACTTTTAGGCGTTATAAGCTAACGGATGCGATCATACCAACTCACATGCACCGGATCCCATCAGAACTCCGAAGTTAAGCGAGTTTGGGCGAGAGTAGTACTAGGATGGGTGACCTCCTGGGAAGTCCTCGTGTTGCATCCCTTCTTTTTGCCCTTTTGCCGTTCCAATTGCCGTGGGCGTTTGCTTTCCGTCGTCTTAGTCATCCGGCTGCCTTTCTTATTCCACGACCCAGTGACGCCGCGTGACAATCGACGCAAACTACGCTCAAATGCTCCTAGAAAGCCCGGGATTACCGCGAGAATTAAAATCGGAAAATAACATAGTTTCCGTAAATTGTAAAGGCCGGATTTCGGGCTAGTAAACGATGTCGGATGCCCGAAAAAGCCCGTGAGTCGCGGCAACGCAATGAGTTTTACTCGTGACGCCGTTCTCTTCAAATCGACGGTTCAGGGGCCCGATTCTGAGATCGGAGCCCGGATCTGCGGTTTACCCGATTTTCCGTTGCACGCGCGTCGCTCCAGCTCCTCTTCAGTTGCTTCCGCCATGTGTCCTCCGTCACCCCGTCTTCAATTAACTAGGCAGCGGAAATGAACGAAAACGAAAAAGCTGCTGCCGAAATTACTGCGGTTGTTCTCAATGTTGCTTTTGCTTCTGTTTTTGGGGTTCAATTATGGTCAGGTAGGCCGCACTGCCGATTGGACCCGGCGGTTCGGCAGGCCCGCGCGTGGCACAGGGCAGGGGTGGCGAGGACAAGGCCTGACAGGCCATGCCTTTTCACGTGGGGGGTGGCGCTTGATAGCCAACCCGTGGTCATATGGCGTGGCTCAAACGTGGCTTATATACTTTTAGGCGTTATAAGCTAACGGATGCGATCATACCAACTCACATGCACCGGATCCCATCAGAACTCCGAAGTTAAGCGAGTTTGGGCGAGAGTAGTACTAGGATGGGTGACCTCCTGGGAAGTCCTCGTGTTGCATCCCTTCTTTTTGCCCTTTTGCCGTTCCAATTGCCGTGGGCGTTTGCTTTCCGTCGTCTTAGTCATCCGGCTGCCTTTCTTATTCCACGACCCAGTGACGCCGCGTGACAATCGACGCAAACTACGCTTAAATGCTCCTAGAAAGCCCGGGATTACCGCGAGAATTAAAATCGGAAAATAACATAGTTTCCGTAAATTGGAAAGGCCGGATTTCGGGCTAGTAAACGATGTCGGATGCCCGAAAAAGCCCGTGAGTCATGGCAACGCAATGAGTTTTACTCGTGACGCCGTTCTCTTCAAATCGACGGTTCAGGGGCCCGATTCTGAGATCGGAGCCCGGATCTGCGGTTTACCCGATTTTCCGTTGCACGCGCGTCGCTCCAGCTCCTCTTCAGTTGCTTCCGCCATGTGTCCTCCGTCACCCCGTCTTCAATTAACTAGGCAGCGGAAATGAACGAAAACGAAAAAGCTGCTACCGAAATTACTGCGGTTGTTCTCAATGTTGCTTTTGCTTCTGTTTTTGGGGTTCAATTATGGTCAGGTAGGCCGCACTGCCGATTGGACCCGGCGGTTCGGCAGGCCCGCGCGTGGCACAGGGCAGGGGTGGCGAGGACAAGGCCTGACAGGCCATGCCTTTTCACGTGGGGGGTGGCGCTTGATAGCCAACCCGTGGTCATATGGCGTGGCTCAAACGTGGCTTATATACTTTTAGGCGTTATAAGCTAACGGATGCGATCATACCAACTCACATGCACCGGATCCCATCAGAACTCCGAAGTTAAGCGAGTTTGGGCGAGAGTAGTACTAGGATGGGTGACCTCCTGGGAAGTCCTCGTGTTGCATCCCTTCTTTTTGCCCTTTTGCCGTTCCAATTGCCGTGGGCGTTTGCTTTCCGTCGTCTTAGTCATCCGGCTGCCTTTCTTATTCCACGACCCAGTGACGCCGCGTGACAATCGACGCAAACTACGCTTAAATGCTCCTAGAAAGCCCGGGATTACCGCGAGAATTAAAATCGGAAAATAACATAGTTTCCGTAAATTGGAAAGGCCGGATTTCGGGCTAGTAAACGATGTCGGATGCCCGAAAAAGCCCGTGAGTCATTGCAGCGCAATGAGTTTTACTCGTGACGCCGTTCTCTTCAAATCGACGGTTCAGGGGCCCGATTCTGAGATCGGAGCCCGGATCTGCGGTTTACCCGATTTTCCGTTGCACGCGCGTCGCTCCAGCTCCTCTTCAGTTGCTTCCGCCATGTGTCCTCCGTCACCCCGTCTTCAATTAACTAGGCAGCGGAAATGAACGAAAACGAAAAAGCTGCTGCCGAAATTACTGCGGTTGTTCTCAATGTTGCTTTTGCTTCTGTTTTTGGGGTTCAATTATGGTCAGGTAGGCCGCACTGCCGATTGGACCCGGCGGTTCGGCAGGCCCGCGCGTGGCAAAGGGCAGGGGTGGCGAGGACAAGGCCTGACAGGCCATGCCTTTTCACGTGGGGGGTGGCGCTTGATAGCCAACCCGTGGTCATATGGCGTGGCTCAAACGTGGCTTATATACTTTTAGGCGTTATAAGCTAACGGATTCGATCATACCAACTCACATGCACCGGATCCCATCAGAACTCCGAAGTGAAGCGAGTTTGGGCGAGAGTAGTACTAGGATGGGTGGCCTCCTGGGAAGTCCTCGTGTTGCATCCCTTCTTTTTGCCCTTTTGCCGTTCCAATTGCCGTGGGCGTTTGCTTTCCGTCGTCTTAGTCATCCGGCTGCCTTTCTTATTCCACGACCCAGTGACGCCGCGTGACAATCGACGCAAACTACGCTTAAATGCTCCTAGAAAGCCCGGGATTACCGCGAGAATTAAAATCGGAAAATAACATAGTTTCCGTAAATTGGAAAGGCCGGATTTCGGGCTAGTAAACGATGTCGGATGCCCGAAAAAGCCCGTGAGTCATTGCGACGCAATGAGTTTTACTCGTGACGCCGTTCTCTTCAAATCGACGGTTCAGGGGCCCGATTCTGAGATCGGAGCCCGGATCTGCGGTTTACCCGATTTTCCGTTGCACGCGCGTCGCTCCAGCTCCTCTTCAGTTGCTTCCGCCATGTGTCCTCCGTCACCCCGTCTTCAATTAACTAGGCAGCGGAAATGAACGAAAACGAAAAAGCTGCTGCCGAAATTACTGCGGTTGTTCTCAATGTTGCTTTTGCTTCTGTTTTTGGGGTTCAATTATGGTCAGGTAGGCCGCACTGCCGATTGGACCCGGCGGTTCGGCAGGGCCGCGCGTGGCACAGGGCAGGGGTGGCGAGGACAAGGCCTGACAGGCCATGCCTTTTCACGTGGGGGGTGGCGCTTGATGTTAGAAATGTGCCCTAAGAGCCAATACATTTGATGTAATCTCCTTAGAATACATTTCGTATATGATAAATAAAGGGCAATATTATTTTGTTATCTTTTATATCGCGTAAAGAAACAAAAGTCCAGGGTATACTAAATAAGAGATAAAGTAATCTAAAGAAGTTTAGATTTGGGAGACCTTTAATCTCTAACTGTAGTATCCCAAAATGTTCCTAATCATAGGGTTATCAAATGGGCATTGATAAACCGTCAAGATTGGCACATACTATGTATGCTCAATAATGAGGATGGTTGGTCTCAAACCATTTGTGTAGTTGACACTAATACAAGTATGTGGGTGCTCATTAGTGAATGAGTACACTGAACGCGATCAACCGCAGTTCTCGTATGGAGTATTTATCTATATGTCAAACGAGAACTAATAGTTGCAATAATGCAAATTAGTCCTTAGACCTGAGGCATCATGGTTGTCTTGTGATGCGTTATTGATCTTTGATAGCTCACAAAGGCAAGTCGTAAAAGATTTTCCTTATGTGTTATTGGGATCTCTTAATTCATCATGGAGGCATGTGAATGTACAATAAGGAATCTCTACCTTTGATAAGGAAAGGAGAATGTTTCAAGATATGATTCAGTGAATCTTCGGCCGAAGTACTTGAACATGATTTAGAAAGTGGTTTTAATTATGTTCTATTGAATCATATGAGGTTAATCATATTAGGGGTTTGACATTATCAATCCGTACCCTAATAATATGATTGGAAACATTGTATAAGAGAAGGACCGTATTGCATTGCAATTCCAACTGAATAGGTTCTTCAACTATTCTAATTAGCTTGGGTAGCCATGATATATTGCTAGATGTCACTCTTGGCTTGTGGAAGTCCTAGGATTGATTGTGATCGATCCAAATAAAGGAAGAATTAAAAGGGGGTTTTAATTCCAGTTGGTTAGAAAGAGTTCTAATGTTTTCCCACTGCCTTGCTAAATTAGAACCTAATGGATCGCACACCTTAAATGGTTAACTTTGAGTAATACAAATGAGAATGAGGAAATCAATTTGATTGATTTGATGTGGATGATTTACTACGTGTAAAAATATATTTGGGCCTCGATAATAGTTAGAGGGAAGCCCAAATGGTTGGGTATCAAGCCCAAGGGCTTAAGACACCTAAATATTATGGTTTAAGTGTCATAAGGCCCAATTTTGGAAGCCCAATGGGATTTGGCCGAAAATGGTTAAGTGCATGTGTATGGGAATTGTTTCAATAAGTTCATTAACACACAAACACAATCCAACATCAACCAAAGAGGTTTGGGAGATCAAAGAGAGAAAGTTGTGAGTTTTCAAGAGTGAAACACAATCTTCTTTCAAAGGGGTTTAGATTGAAACCAATCTTGAGAATCTTGTACTAGCATCCTTGTATTCTCAAGATACTTCTTCTCATCTCAAGGTTCCATTGGTGTGGAGACTTAGAGGCCATATACTTTTGTGGCTCACAAGGAGGAGAAAGATCAAGAGGAGATCAACAAAGGAAAATCATCAAGAGAAGACCAAAACACAACTTGGTTCATATAATTGCTTCAAGGGTAATTAGATCTTATCCTTTCTCTTGAATTTTCATTTATGAAAAACATATCAATGTTCATGGCTTAAGATACTTGGAAGAAGTTTTGTTTTGAATTTGAACAACCACCTTATTCTTCCGCTGCGATTAATTTGATTAAATGCATGTTTAATATTCAAATAAACTTCTTAAAAATGTTTTAAAACCAACAATTGGTATCAGAGCCATAGGTCATGAACTTGATATGTTTCTAGGGTTTAGAGATGCATATGTGGGTTATGAATTCATTTAAAAGTATAATAGTTATACTTGATTTATTTTGATTTGATTGAATAAAAATCAAATGGAGTGAAAGGGGTTGTTTGGGATTTTGAATTTCCGGATTTGTGTTTTGATGATTGATGCTCTCTTTGAATGCATATATGTATGTATGAACATTAGAGCATAGTTGCATTAAAACCCCCATGATTTTAACTTCATGAAATATATGATATTAAGAGCATGAGATGGTTAAAATGGAATGTGGATTTTTCCGGAAATAGCATGAACATTCATATAAGTTCATATGCATGTTCTTGGTGTTCTTGATGTTCTTGTTATGGGATCCTTTTGATCCATAAGTTAGGTGGCTAATTTTGATGATTGTGTTTAGTGGAATTTTCCACCAAAATAGGTCAAAAGTTGATGATGGTGTTTTATTATAAAATTAAAAGTTTTTCAAAAATGTTTCCACTCAATAAACATTTACCCACCACACTATAATTAATAAGATTACTTTGGTGAGTGTGTGGGGCTTTCTAGGTATAAATGTTGGTGATTTGATATAAAATGCAAAAGTTGATCAATTTATTCATATCACTAATTATTTGCCTACCACACTAAAATTTTTTTTGATTACTTTGGTGAGTGTGGTTGGCCTACCTAGTCACATTCATGATTATTCACCTTGTTGGAATAATCATGATCACCACTTTGTGTTAAACAAATGCATGCTTTAACCCCACACCCTAGTGGATCAACATTGGATCCATTATTAATTGTTGAATAGTTTTGGAACTAATTACTATATATGATAAGTGTAACTATATCCAAAAGATTTCCACAATTACTTTTGCTATTGTAGTAAAACGTTTTCACTCCATGGTAAATTTATTTTGAATATGGTTACCACTTGAATTAAACCCACATATGTATGCAACCCAAGAGCATGTATTTACATTGCTAGTTTAATTGTTTAAAGCGTTTAAATAATTAAAGGATGGTTATGGATTTAGACCAAACAATTGAGCTATGTGATTGGCCGCTTATTGGATATGTATTCATTTTGATTGGCTATGTAATAATGAAATGGCTTTCATGCCTAATTTATTTGGTTATGTAATAATGAAATGGCTTTCATGCCTAATTTATTTTTATGCGCGCGTAATTAAAATGAATCACCTTCCAAGACCATGATCCAACATGGTGGCTCGTGTTGGATCAACAAGAAAGTCCATAATCATCCTATAAAGCCCAATGCAATTGGAATGTTCGGTAATGACAATAATTAACCAATTAGTAGCACCATGTATTCTCGCTATCTTAAGGAAATGGTTTCTAAAATATTTAGTGGGAGTATTATGTGCTACTAATATGTTGCATTGGGAACCATTTAATGAGATTAGATAGGTAATTTTAACAGGATTAAAATTGGATTCAAATGAGACCAAATTAACTACCCTCAAAGCAATATTAAGTTGATAAGCGAAATGGCATTTTGAATGCTATTTTGTGGCCTTCCACCATGGTAGTCTCTTATTGGATGGCACATTTACACTTTGTTGTACCTCAGTGAGGCAACATCCAGTACTTGTAACCATCCAAGGGAAGCCTATTACACATACTTGATGTAGTGCGGATAGATAACGAGTGTGGCCAACAAATCGTTAGGTTGAGGTCATGCTTGAAACCCTATACCCACAAGCATGGTGGGAATAACTTAACTAAGACGAACGAAACCAACAAACTGTTAGGTTGAGGTCTAGTTCTCTAGAGGCCATAGTGATGGGTATTCACATGAATGATGTGATTGGATAAGAGTATCCTCTCATTAGTAAGATAGCAATCCAACAAACTGTTAGGTTGAGGAAAACTATTTGAAATTGAGACTCCCATCCCCACTAAGAGTTTCAACGGAAACTCTCGGATTTCAAGAGGGATATGAAATTTGCCAAAAATAGTGGGAGCTACCATCATGACTTAAAGACCCTAAGTTTTTGGTAGAAGATTAATCTAAACTAAAATTTGTTTACGTTGTTGCAGAATTTTCAAATGGCCGTTAAAAACCCAATCTCATCGATACTTAACAATTACATCCTTGATGGCACGAACTATCCGGGTTGGCTTCGCAAAATGAAACTTGTCCTTAAAATGGATGAGATTGATTATGTGTTGACACAAGCCCCACCACATATTGCTCCTGACGAAGAAGCTACTCAGGAAGAAATAACTGCTTATGAGAAGCATGTCAAGGATGATAGTAGAGGTAAATGTTACTTACTAGCATCCATGAATGATGAGCTACTAAAACAACATGAAGATATGGATGATTGTGCTTCCATATTGCTTCACCTTAATGAGTTATATGGTGAAGTTACTCGTAGCTTGCGATTCAATACAATATGTGAACTTGTTAACACAAAGATGACAAAGGGGACTCCGGTTAATCAGCATGGTCTCAAGATAATATCATTGCTTGAGAAATTGGAAAAATTGGATTGTCCATTTAATGCTGAAGTTCAACAAGATTTTTTTCTTTCGTCCCTCTCATCAGATTTCTCCCAATTTGTTATGAACTATAATATGGGAAAGATGGAAAGTTCCTTACCTGAGCTACTCAATATGGCTATAGTAGCTGAAAAGAATATCTCAAAGGATAAAGGGTTGAAAGGGACAGTTGCGGTGTTTGAAAAGAGTTCTTCCTCCTCTTCCAAATCCAAACCGAAAGGTAAGGATAAGGGAAAGAAGAAGAAAGGTTTTCTAAAACCCAAGGAAAGAAAAATAACAAAGAAAGGCAAGGAACCGAAAGGAACTTGCTTTCACTGTGGAAAGGATGGACATTGGAAGAGAAATTGCAAGGATTACCTCGCAAGCTTAAAGAACAAGCCTTCGGAAGGTAACACTCTTGTTCTTGAATCAGTTTTTACAGTTAATACTTCTACCTGGATAGTTGATTCAGGAGCTAGTCAACATATTTGCAATTGTGTGCAGGGACTAGTAGGAAGTAGAAGACTCGGAAAAGGAGAAATGGTGCTAACTATGGGTAATGGCACTAAGGTAGCTGCCAAAGCTGTAGGCACCTATCGTCTCAATCTACCTTCCGGGGAGACCCTGAATTTGAATAATTGTTATTTCATTTCTGGTTGTGTAAAGAACTTAATATCTGTCTCTATGCTTTTAAGAGACGGATTTGTTGTTTTGTTTGACAAACTACTTTGTTCTATTTCACATAATAATCGAATTATTGCTTATGCAAATTTGATTGATGGTCTTTTTCATTTAGAAATGAATGGTAGTATTAACTGTATAGATAAAGATGCACCTAGACCTAAAAGGCCTAGAGAAGTGGATAACTCAACTAAATTGTGGCACCTCAAACTTGGACACATTGGCCAAGATAGGATTCACCGGATGGCAAAAGATGGATGCCTTGGATCTTTAGACCCTGCTCCTATGCCTACTTGTGAATCTTGTCTACAAGGTAAAATGACCAAGTCTCCTTTTACAGGAAAAGGAGAAAGAGTTACAGAGTTGTTGGAGTTAATCCACACAGATGTTTGTGGACCATTGTCTACAAATGCAAGGGGAGGTTATTCATACTTCATTACCTTTACTGATGATCATTCACGGTTTGGGTATTTATACTTAATGAAGCATAAATCTGAATCTTTTGAAAAGTTTCAGGAATTCAGAAATGAAGTTGAAAACCAAAAAGGCAAGAGTATTAAAATCCTTAGATCTGATCGAGGAGGTGAATACTTAAGCACAGAGTTTCTTGATTACCTCAAGGAACATGGCATCTTATCACAATGGACTCCACCAGGGACTCCACAACATAATGGGGTTTCTGAAAGGAGAAATCGAACCTTAATGGATATGGTTCGTTCCATGATGAGCTATACTGATTTACCTATATCCTTTTGGGGATATGCACTTGAAACAGCAATTCATTTGTTAAATAGAGTGCCTTCCAAATCTGTTCCACAAACTCCATACGAAATGTGGTTTGGGAAGAAACCAAGTCTTGGTTATATCAAGATTTGGGGTTGTCCAGCATATGTCAAAAGACAAGATGTGGATAAACTAGATGCAAGGTCAGTGAAGTGTAGATTTATCGGTTATCCCAAGGAAACTATGGGATATTACTTCTATCACATCGATGAGCAAAAGGTGTTCGTCGCAAGGTCAGCTACCTTCCTGGAAAGAGAATACGCTCTTGATGGGAAAGGGGGACATGAGATAGAACTCAAGGAATTGTCCAAAGAGCCAGATATCAACACTGAACTGAATGCAATCCCAAATCCACAAACTGATATGACACAAACTCCGCGTAGTTCAAGTAGGGTTAGAAGAATGCCTGAGAGGTATTATGGTTTCCTACATGAAAACGAAGGAGAGTTAAATCTCCTAAGTGATTGTAAGGATATTGAAGACCCTTCGAACTACAATGAGGCAATGTCAGACATTGACTCACAGAAATGGCTTGGAGCCATGAAATCCGAAATGGATTCTATGTATACCAACCAAGTCTGGACTCTAGTTGATCCGCCTCCTGGTATTGTACCAATAGGAAATAAATGGATCTTTAAGAGGAAGATAGGCTCAGATGGAAAAATAGAAACCTACAAGGCAAGGCTAGTAGCAAAGGGCTACAAGCAGAGAGAAGGGATTGACTATGAAGAAACCTTCTCTCCTGTCGCTATGACAAAGTCTATTCGGATTTTGCTTGCAATAGCTGCATACCATGATTATGAGATTTGGCAAATGGATGTGAAGACGGCTTTTCTGAATGGCCACCTTCAGGAAGAACTATACATGGATCAACCTGAAGGCTTCATTTCTACAGCTGATAAGCATAAGGTATGCAAGCTCCATAAATCCATTTATGGGTTGAAGCAAGCTTCTAGGAGTTGGAACATCCGCTTTGATGAAGTTGTCAAATCGTTTGACTTCATGCAAAACATGGATGACCAATGTGTGTACAAAAAGGTCAGTGGGAGTTCGGTAGTATTCCTAGTGTTGTATGTGGATGACATACTGATTATTGGAAACGATATAGGAATGCTATCTTCAGTGAAGCTGTGGCTCACTAAATCATTCTCAATGAAAGATTTAGGAGAGGCATCTTATATACTTGGAATAAAGATTTACCGTGATAGATCTCAGAGAATAATTGGATTATCTCAATCCTTGTATATAGATAAGGTGCTAAGGAGATTTCATATGGAACAATCTAAGAAAGGGTTACTTCCAGTTAGACATGGACTTCACCTTTCTAAGAACATGTGTCCGAAAACTCCTGAAGAGATACAGCAGATGAGTAAGGTCCCTTATGCATCAGCAATAGGGAGTCTCATGTATGCCATGGTTTGTACAAGACCGGATATCAGTTATGCTGTTAGTATAACAAGTAGATATCAGTCAAACCCAGGATTAGATCATTGGGGAGCTGTTAAGTGTATCCTTAAATACTTACGAAGGACTAAGGATATGTTCCTTATTTATGGAGGAACATCAGAGTTACGAGTGGAAGCGTTTACTGATTCGGATTTCGCATCTGATGTTGATGATCGTAAATCCACATCTGGGTACGTCTTCATTCTGAATGGAGGCGTTGTTAGTTGGAGAAGCTGTAAACAAAGTGTTACTGCTGACTCCACCACTGAAGCTGAGTACATTGCTGCCTCAGAAGCGGCAAAGGAAGCTGTTTGGATGAAAAAGTTCATTACCGAACTAAATGTGGTTCCAACCATAATGTCACCAGTACCTTTGTACTGTGACAATAATGGGGCGATAGCTCAAGCCAAAGAACCAAGGTCTCATCAGAGATCCAAACACATTGAAAGAAAATTCCACAAGATTCGAGAACTCATTTCGAATGGTGATGTGTGCATCCTAAAGGTTGCATCAGCAGACAACGTAGCAGATCCACTCACTAAGCCTATGTCACAGTCACAACTGGATAGACATACAGAGAAAATGGGTATTAGATACATGGCTAAATGGCTCTAGTGCAAGTGGGAGATTGTTAGAAATGTGCCCTAAGAGCCAATACATTTGATGTAATCTCCTTAGAATACATTTCGTATATGATAAATAAAGGGCAATATTATTTTGTTATCTTTTATATCGCGTAAAGAAACAAAAGTCCAGGGTATACTAAATAAGAGATAAAGTAATCTAAAGAAGTTTAGATTTGGGAGACCTTTAATCTCTAACTGTAGTATCCCAAAATGTTCCTAATCATAGGGTTATCAAATGGGCATTGATAAACCGTCAAGATTGGCACATACTATGTATGCTCAATAATGAGGATGGTTGGTCTCAAACCATTTGTGTAGTTGACACTAATACAAGTATGTGGGTGCTCATTAGTGAATGAGTACACTGAACGCGATCAACCGCAGTTCTCGTATGGAGTATTTATCTATATGTCAAACGAGAACTCATAGTTGCAATAATGCAAATTAGTCCTTAGACCTGAGGCATCATGGTTGTCTTGTGATGCGTTATTGATCTTTGATAGCTCACAAAGGCAAGTCGTAAAAGATTTTCCTTATGTGTTATTGGGATCTCTTAATTCATCATGGAGGCATGTGAATGTACAATAAGGAATCTCTACCTTTGATAAGGAAAGGAGAATGTTTCAAGATATGATTCAGTGAATCTTCGGCCGAAGTACTTGAACATGATTTAGAAAGTGGTTTTAATTATGTTCTATTGAAT
The DNA here is from genome assembly GCA_034190965.1 of Prunus campanulata. Taxonomy (NCBI): domain Eukaryota; kingdom Viridiplantae; phylum Streptophyta; class Magnoliopsida; order Rosales; family Rosaceae; genus Prunus; species Prunus campanulata. Next base: position 4,523,462 of record CM067214.1, on the reverse strand, counting down.
CATATGAGGTTAATCATATTAGGGGTTTGACATTATCAATCTGTACCCTAATAATATGATTGGAAACATTGTATAAGAGAAGGACCGTATTGCATTGCAATTCCAACTGAATAGGTTCTTCAACTATTCTAATTAGCTTGGGTAGCCATGATATATTGCTAGATGTCACTCTTGGCTTGTGGAAGTCCTAGGATTGATTGTGATCGATCCAAATAAAGGAAGAATTAAAAGGGGGTTTTAATTCCAGTTGGTTAGAAAGAGTTCTAATGTTTTCCCACTGCCTTGCTAAATTAGAACCTAATGGATCGCACACCTTAAATGGTTAACTTTGAGTAATACAAATGAGAATGAGGAAATCAATTTGATTGATTTGATGTGGATGATTTACTACGTGTAAAAATATATTTGGGCCTCGATAATAGTTAGAGGGAAGCCCAAATGGTTGGGTATCAAGCCCAAGGGCTTAAGACACCTAAATATTATGGTTTAAGTGTCATAAGGCCCAATTTTGGAAGCCCAATGGGATTTGGCCGAAAATGGTTAAGTGCATGTGTATGGGAATTGTTTCAATAAGTTCATTAACACACAAACACAATCCAACATCAACCAAAGAGGTTTGGGAGATCAAAGAGAGAAAGTTGTGAGTTTTCAAGAGTGAAACACAATCTTCTTTCAAAGGGGTTTAGATTGAAACCAATCTTGAGAATCTTGTACTAGCATCCTTGTATTCTCAAGATACTTCTTCTCATCTCAAGGTTCCATTGGTGTGGAGACTTAGAGGCCATATACTTTTGTGGCTCACAAGGAGGAGAAAGATCAAGAGGAGATCAACAAAGGAAAATCATCAAGAGAAGACCAAAACACAACTTGGTTCATATAATTGCTTCAAGGGTAATTAGATCTTATCCTTTCTCTTGAATTTTCATTTATGAAAAACATATCAATGTTCATGGCTTAAGATACTTGGAAGAAGTTTTGTTTTGAATTTGAACAACCACCTTATTCTTCCGCTGCGATTAATTTGATTAAATGCATGTTTAATATTCAAATAAACTTCTTAAAAATGTTTTAAAACCAACACTTGATAGCCAACCCGTGGTCATATGGCGTGGCTCAAACGTGGCTTATATACTTTTAGGCGTTATAAGCTAACGGATGCGATCATACCAACTCACATGCACCGGATCCCATCAGAACTCCGAAGTTAAGCGAGTTTGGGCGAGAGTAGTACTAGGATGGGTGACCTCCTGGGAAGTCCTCGTGTTGCATCCCTTCTTTTTGCCCTTTTGCCGTTCCAATTGCCGTGGGCGTTTGCTTTCCGTCGTCTTAGTCATCCGGCTGCCTTTCTTATTCCACGACCCAGTGACGCCGCGTGACAATCGACGCAAACTACGCTTAAATGCTCCTAGAAAGCCCGGGATTACCGCGAGAATTAAAATCGGAAAATAACATAGTTTCCGTAAATTGGAAAGGCCGGATTTCGGGCTAGTAAACGATGTCGGATGCCCGAAAAAGCCCGTGAGTCGCGGCAACGCAATGAGTTTTACTCGTGACGCCGTTCTCTTCAAATCGACGGTTCAGGGGCCCGATTCTGAGATCGGAGCCCGGATCTGCGGTTTACCCGATTTTCCGTTGCACGCGCGTCGCTCCAGCTCCTCTTCAGTTGCTTCCGCCATGTGTCCTCCGTCACCCCGTCTTCAATTAACTAGGCAGCGGAAATGAACGAAAACGAAAAAGCTGCTGCCGAAATTACTGCGGTTGTTCTCAATGTTGCTTTTGCTTCTGTTTTTGGGGTTCAATTATGGTCAGGTAGGCCGCACTGCCGATTGGACCCGGCGGTTCGGCAGGCCCGCGCGTGGCAAAGGGCAGGGGTGGCGAGGACAAGGCCTGACAGGCCATGCCTTTTCACGTGGGGGGTGGCGCTTGATAGCCAACCCGTGGTCATATGGCGTGGCTCAAACGTGGCTTATATACTTTTAGGCGTTATAAGCTAACGGATTCGATCATACCAACTCACATGCACCGGATCCCATCAGAACTCCGAAGTTAAGCGAGTTTGGGCGAGAGTAGTACTAGGATGGGTGACCTCCTGGGAAGTCCTCGTGTTGCATCCCTTCTTTTTGCCCTTTTGCCGTTCCAATTGCCGTGGGCGTTTGCTTTCCGTCGTCTTAGTCATCCGGCTGCCTTTCTTATTCCACGACCCAGTGACGCCGCGTGACAATCGACGCAAACTACGCTTAAATGCTCCTAGAAAGCCCGGGATTACCGCGAGAATTAAAATCGGAAAATAACATAGTTTCCGTAAATTGTAAAGGCCGGATTTCGGGCTAGTAAACGATGTCGGATGCCCGAAAAAGCCCGTGAGTCGCGGCAACGCAATGAGTTTTACTCGTGACGCCGTTCTCTTCAAATCGACGGTTCAGGGGCCCGATTCTGAGATCGGAGCCCGGATCTGCGATTTACCCGATTTTCCGTTGCACGCGCGTCGCTCCAGCTCCTCTTCAGTTGCTTCCGCCATGTGTCCTCCGTCACCCCGTCTTCAATTAACTAGGCAGCGGAAATGAACGAAAACGAAAAAGCTGCTGCCGAAATTACTGCGGTTGTTCTCAATGTTGCTTTTGCTTCTGTTTTTGGGGTTCAATTATGGTCAGGTAGGCCGCACTGCCGATTGGACCCGGCGGTTCGGCAGGGCCGCGCGTGGCACAGGGCAGGGGTGGCGAGGACAAGGCCTGACAGGCCATGCCTTTTCACGTGGGGGGTGGCGCTTGATAGCCAACCCGTGGTCATATGGCGTGGCTCAAACGTGGCTTATATACTTTTAGGCGTTATAAGCTAACGGATGCGATCATACCAACTCACATGCACCGGATCCCATCAGAACTCCGAAGTTAAGCGAGTTTGGGCGAGAGTAGTACTAGGATGGGTGACCTCCTGGGAAGTCCTCGTGTTGCATCCCTTCTTTTTGCCCTTTTGCCGTTCCAATTGCCGTGGGCGTTTGCTTTCCGTCGTCTTAGTCATCCGGCTGCCTTTCTTATTCCACGACCCAGTGACGCCGCGTGACAATCGACGCAAACTACGCTTAAATGCTCCTAGAAAGCCCGGGATTACCGCGAGAATTAAAATCGGAAAATAACATAGTTTCCGTAAATTGTAAAGGCCGGATTTCGGGCTAGTAAACGATGTCGGATGCCCGAAAAAGCCCGTGAGTCGCGGCAACGCAATGAGTTTTACTCGTGACGCCGTTCTCTTCAAATCGACGGTTCAGGGGCCCGATTCTGAGATCGGAGCCCGGATCTGCGATTTACCCGATTTTCCGTTGCACGCGCGTCGCTCCAGCTCCTCTTCAGTTGCTTCCGCCATGTGTCCTCCGTCACCCCGTCTTCAATTAACTAGGCAGCGGAAATGAACGAAAACGAAAAAGCTGCTGCCGAAATTACTGCGGTTGTTCTCAATGTTGCTTTTGCTTCTGTTTTTGGGGTTCAATTATGGTCAGGTAGGCCGCACTGCCGATTGGACCCGGCGGTTCGGCAGGCCCGCGCGTGGCAAAGGGCAGGGGTGGCGAGGACAAGGCCTGACAGGCCATGCCTTTTCACGTGGGGGGTGGCGCTTGATAGCCAACCCGTGGTCATATGGCGTGGCTCAAACGTGGCTTATATACTTTTAGGCGTTATAAGCTAACGGATTCGATCATACCAACTCACATGCACCGGATCCCATCAGAACTCCGAAGTTAAGCGAGTTTGGGCGAGAGTAGTACTAGGATGGGTGACCTCCTGGGAAGTCCTCGTGTTGCATCCCTTCTTTTTGCCCTTTTGCCGTTCCAATTGCCGTGGGCGTTTGCTTTCCGTCGTCTTAGTCATCCGGCTGCCTTTCTTATTCCACGACCCAGTGACGCCGCGTGACAATCGACGCAAACTACGCTTAAATGCTCCTAGAAAGCCCGGGATTACCGCGAGAATTAAAATCGGAAAATAACATAGTTTCCGTAAATTGTAAAGGCCGGATTTCGGGCTAGTAAACGATGTCGGATGCCCGAAAAAGCCCGTGAGTCGCGGCAACGCAATGAGTTTTACTCGTGACGCCGTTCTCTTCAAATCGACGGTTCAGGGGCCCGATTCTGAGATCGGAGCCCGGATCTGCGGTTTACCCGATTTTCCGTTGCACGCGCGTCGCTCCAGCTCCTCTTCAGTTGCTTCCGCCATGTGTCCTCCGTCACCCCGTCTTCAATTAACTAGGCAGCGGAAATGAACGAAAACGAAAAAGCTGCTGCCGAAATTACTGCGGTTGTTCTCAATGTTGCTTTTGCTTCTGTTTTTGGGGTTCAATTATGGTCAGGTAGGCCGCACTGCCGATTGGACCCGGCGGTTCGGCAGGCCCGCGCGTGGCAAAGGGCAGGGGTGGCGAGGACAAGGCCTGACAGGCCATGCCTTTTCACGTGGGGGGTGGCGCTTGATAGCCAACCCGTGGTCATATGGCGTGGCTCAAACGTGGCTTATATACTTTTAGGCGTTATAAGCTAACGGATTCGATCATACCAACTCACATGCACCGGATCCCATCAGAACTCCGAAGTTAAGCGAGTTTGGGCGAGAGTAGTACTAGGATGGGTGACCTCCTGGGAAGTCCTCGTGTTGCATCCCTTCTTTTTGCCCTTTTGCCGTTCCAATTGCCGTGGGCGTTTGCTTTCCGTCGTCTTAGTCATCCGGCTGCCTTTCTTATTCCACGACCCAGTGACGCCGCGTGACAATCGACGCAAACTACGCTTAAATGCTCCTAGAAAGCCCGGGATTACCGCGAGAATTAAAATCGGAAAATAACATAGTTTCCGTAAATTGTAAAGGCCGAATTTCGGGCTAGTAAACGATGTCGGATGCCCGAAAAAGCCCGTGAGTCGCGGCAACGCAATGAGTTTTACTCGTGACGCCGTTCTCTTCAAATCGACGGTTCAGGGGCCCGATTCTGAGATCGGAGCCCGGATCTGCGGTTTACCCGATTTTCCGTTGCACGCGCGTCGCTCCAGCTCCTCTTCAGTTGCTTCCGCCATGTGTCCTCCGTCACCCCGTCTTCAATTAACTAGGCAGCGGAAATGAACGAAAACGAAAAAGCTGCTGCCGAAATTACTGCGGTTGTTCTCAATGTTGCTTTTGCTTCTGTTTTTGGGGTTCAATTATGGTCAGGTAGGCCGCACTGCCGATTGGACCCGGCGGTTCGGCAGGCCCGCGCGTGGCACAGGGCAGGGGTGGCGAGGACAAGGCCTGACAGGCCATGCCTTTTCACGTGGGGGGTGGCGCTTGATAGCCAACCCGTGGTCATATGGCGTGGCTCAAACGTGGCTTATATACTTTTAGGCGTTATAAGCTAACGGATGCGATCATACCAACTCACATGCACCGGATCCCATCAGAACTCCGAAGTTAAGCGAGTTTGGGCGAGAGTAGTACTAGGATGGGTGACCTCCTGGGAAGTCCTCGTGTTGCATCCCTTCTTTTTGCCCTTTTGCCGTTCCAATTGCCGTGGGCGTTTGCTTTCCGTCGTCTTAGTCATCCGGCTGCCTTTCTTATTCCACGACCCAGTGACGCCGCGTGACAATCGACGCAAACTACGCTTAAATGCTCCTAGAAAGCCCGGGATTACCGCGAGAATTAAAATCGGAAAATAACATAGTTTCCGTAAATTGTAAAGGCCGGATTTCGGGCTAGTAAACGATGTCGGATGCCCGAAAAAGCCCGTGAGTCGCGGCAACGCAATGAGTTTTACTCGTGACGCCGTTCTCTTCAAATCGACGGTTCAGGGGCCCGATTCTGAGATCGGAGCCCGGATCTGCGGTTTACCCGATTTTCCGTTGCACGCGCGTCGCTCCAGCTCCTCTTCAGTTGCTTCCGCCATGTGTCCTCCGTCACCCCGTCTTCAATTAACTAGGCAGCGGAAATGAACGAAAACGAAAAAGCTGCTGCCGAAATTACTGCGGTTGTTCTCAATGTTGCTTTTGCTTCTGTTTTTGGGGTTCAATTATGGTCAGGTAGGCCGCACTGCCGATTGGACCCGGCGGTTCGGCAGGCCCGCGCGTGGCAAAGGGCAGGGGTGGCGAGGACAAGGCCTGACAGGCCATGCCTTTTCACGTGGGGGGTGGCGCTTGATAGCCAACCCGTGGTCATATGGCGTGGCTCAAACGTGGCTTATATACTTTTAGGCGTTATAAGCTAACGGATTCGATCATACCAACTCACATGCACCGGATCCCATCAGAACTCCGAAGTTAAGCGAGTTTGGGCGAGAGTAGTACTAGGATGGGTGACCTCCTGGGAAGTCCTCGTGTTGCATCCCTTCTTTTTGCCCTTTTGCCGTTCCAATTGCCGTGGGCGTTTGCTTTCCGTCGTCTTAGTCATCCGGCTGCCTTTCTTATTCCACGACCCAGTGACGCCGCGTGACAATCGACGCAAACTACGCTTAAATGCTCCTAGAAAGCCCGGGATTACCGCGAGAATTAAAATCGGAAAATAACATAGTTTCCGTAAATTGTAAAGGCCGGATTTCGGGCTAGTAAACGATGTCGGATGCCCGAAAAAGCCCGTGAGTCGCGGCAACGCAATGAGTTTTACTCGTGACGCCGTTCTCTTCAAATCGACGGTTCAGGGGCCCGATTCTGAGATCGGAGCCCGGATCTGCGGTTTACCCGATTTTCCGTTGCACGCGCGTCGCTCCAGCTCCTCTTCAGTTGCTTCCGCCATGTGTCCTCCGTCACCCCGTCTTCAATTAACTAGGCAGCGGAAATGAACGAAAACGAAAAAGCTGCTGCCGAAATTACTGCGGTTGTTCTCAATGTTGCTTTTGCTTCTGTTTTTGGGGTTCAATTATGGTCAGGTAGGCCGCACTGCCGATTGGACCCGGCGGTTCGGCAGGCCCGCGCGTGGCAAAGGGCAGGGGTGGCGAGGACAAGGCCTGACAGGCCATGCCTTTTCACGTGGGGGGTGGCGCTTGATAGCCAACCCGTGGTCATATGGCGTGGCTCAAACGTGGCTTATATACTTTTAGGCGTTATAAGCTAACGGATTCGATCATACCAACTCACATGCACCGGATCCCATCAGAACTCCGAAGTTAAGCGAGTTTGGGCGAGAGTAGTACTAGGATGGGTGACCTCCTGGGAAGTCCTCGTGTTGCATCCCTTCTTTTTGCCCTTTTGCCGTTCCAATTGCCGTGGGCGTTTGCTTTCCGTCGTCTTAGTCATCCGGCTGCCTTTCTTATTCCACGACCCAGTGACGCCGCGTGACAATCGACGCAAACTACGCTTAAATGCTCCTAGAAAGCCCGGGATTACCGCGAGAATTAAAATCGGAAAATAACATAGTTTCCGTAAATTGGAAAGGCCGGATTTCGGGCTAGTAAACGATGTCGGATGCCCGAAAAAGCCCGTGAGTCGCGGCAACGCAATGAGTTTTACTCGTGACGCCGTTCTCTTCAAATCGACGGTTCAGGGGCCCGATTCTGAGATCGGAGCCCGGATCTGCGGTTTACCCGATTTTTCGTTGCACGCGCGTCGCTCCAGCTCCTCTTCAGTTGCTTCCGCCATGTGTCCTCCGTCACCCCGTCTTCAATTAACTAGGCAGCGGAAATGAACGAAAACGAAAAAGCTGCTGCCGAAATTACTGCGGTTGTTCTCAATGTTGCTTTTGCTTCTGTTTTTGGGGTTCAATTATGGTCAGGTAGGCCGCACTGCCGATTGGACCCGGCGGTTCGGCAGGCCCGCGCGTGGCACAGGGCAGGGGTGGCGAGGACAAGGCCTGACAGGCCATGCCTTTTCACGTGGGGGGTGGCGCTTGATAGCCAACCCGTGGTCATATGGCGTGGCTCAAACGTGGCTTATATACTTTTAGGCGTTATAAGCTAACGGATGCGATCATACCAACTCACATGCACCGGATCCCATCAGAACTCCGAAGTTAAGCGAGTTTGGGCGAGAGTAGTACTAGGATGGGTGACCTCCTGGGAAGTCCTCGTGTTGCATCCCTTCTTTTTGCCCTTTTGCCGTTCCAATTGCCGTGGGCGTTTGCTTTCCGTCGTCTTAGTCATCCGGCTGCCTTTCTTATTCCACGACCCAGTGACGCCGCGTGACAATCGACGCAAACTACGCTTAAATGCTCCTAGAAAGCCCGGGATTACCGCGAGAATTAAAATCGGAAAATAACATAGTTTCCGTAAATTGGAAAGGCCGGATTTCGGGCTAGTAAACGATGTCGGATGCCCGAAAAAGCCCGTGAGTCGCGGCAACGCAATGAGTTTTACTCGTGACGCCGTTCTCTTCAAATCGACGGTTCAGGGGCCCGATTCTGAGATCGGAGCCCGGATCTGCGGTTTACCCGATTTTTCGTTGCACGCGCGTCGCTCCAGCTCCTCTTCAGTTGCTTCCGCCATGTGTCCTCCGTCACCCCGTCTTCAATTAACTAGGCAGCGGAAATGAACGAAAACGAAAAAGCTGCTGCCGAAATTACTGCGGTTGTTCTCAATGTTGCTTTTGCTTCTGTTTTTGGGGTTCAATTATGGTCAGGTAGGCCGCACTGCCGATTGGACCCGGCGGTTCGGCAGGCCCGCGCGTGGCACAGGGCAGGGGTGGCGAGGACAAGGCCTGACAGGCCATGCCTTTTCACGTGGGGGGTGGCGCTTGATAGCCAACCCGTGGTCATATGGCGTGGCTCAAACGTGGCTTATATACTTTTAGGCGTTATAAGCTAACGGATGCGATCATACCAACTCACATGCACCGGATCCCATCAGAACTCCGAAGTTAAGCGAGTTTGGGCGAGAGTAGTACTAGGATGGGTGACCTCCTGGGAAGTCCTCGTGTTGCATCCCTTCTTTTTGCCCTTTTGCCGTTCCAATTGCCGTGGGCGTTTGCTTTCCGTCGTCTTAGTCATCCGGCTGCCTTTCTTATTCCACGACCCAGTGACGCCGCGTGACAATCGACGCAAACTACGCTTAAATGCTCCTAGAAAGCCCGGGATTACCGCGAGAATTAAAATCGGAAAATAACATAGTTTCCGTAAATTGGAAAGGCCGGATTTCGGGCTAGTAAACGATGTCGGATGCCCGAAAAAGCCCGTGAGTCGCGGCAACGCAATGAGTTTTACTCGTGACGCCGTTCTCTTCAAATCGACGGTTCAGGGGCCCGATTCTGAGATCGGAGCCCGGATCTGCGGTTTACCCGATTTTTCGTTGCACGCGCGTCGCTCGAGCTCCTCTTCAGTTGCTTCCGCCATGTGTCCTCCGTCACCCCGTCTTCAATTAACTAGGCAGCGGAAATGAACGAAAACGAAAAAGCTGCTGCCGAAATTACTGCGGTTGTTCTCAATGTTGCTTTTGCTTCTGTTTTTGGGGTTCAATTATGGTCAGGTAGGCCGCACTGCCGATTGGACCCGGCGGTTCGGCAGGCCCGCGCGTGGCACAGGGCAGGGGTGGCGAGGACAAGGCCTGACAGGCCATGCCTTTTCACGTGGGGGGTGGCGCTTGATAGCCAACCCGTGGTCATATGGCGTGGCTCAAACGTGGCTTATATACTTTTAGGCGTTATAAGCTAACGGATGCGATCATACCAACTCACATGCACCGGATCCCATCAGAACTCCGAAGTTAAGCGAGTTTGGGCGAGAGTAGTACTAGGATGGGTGACCTCCTGGGAAGTCCTCGTGTTGCATCCCTTCTTTTTGCCCTTTTGCCGTTCCAATTGCCGTGGGCGTTTGCTTTCCGTCGTCTTAGTCATCCGGCTGCCTTTCTTATTCCACGACCCAGTGACGCCGCGTGACAATCGACGCAAACTACGCTTAAATGCTCCTAGAAAGCCCGGGATTACCGCGAGAATTAAAATCGGAAAATAACATAGTTTCCGTAAATTGGAAAGGCCGGATTTCGGGCTAGTAAACGATGTCGGATGCCCGAAAAAGCCCGTGAGTCGCGGCAACGCAATGAGTTTTACTCGTGACGCCGTTCTCTTCAAATCGACGGTTCAGGGGCCCGATTCTGAGATCGGAGCCCGGATCTGCGGTTTACCCGATTTTTCGTTGCACGCGCGTCGCTCCAGCTCCTCTTCAGTTGCTTCCGCCATGTGTCCTCCGTCACCCCGTCTTCAATTAACTAGGCAGCGGAAATGAACGAAAACGAAAAAGCTGCTGCCGAAATTACTGCGGTTGTTCTCAATGTTGCTTTTGCTTCTGTTTTTGGGGTTCAATTATGGTCAGGTAGGCCGCACTGCCGATTGGACCCGGCGGTTCGGCAGGCCCGCGCGTGGCACAGGGCAGGGGTGGCGAGGACAAGGCCTGACAGGCCATGCCTTTTCACGTGGGGGGTGGCGCTTGATAGCCAACCCGTGGTCATATGGCGTGGCTCAAACGTGGCTTATATACTTTTAGGCGTTATAAGCTAACGGATGCGATCATACCAACTCACATGCACCGGATCCCATCAGAACTCCGAAGTTAAGCGAGTTTGGGCGAGAGTAGTACTAGGATGGGTGACCTCCTGGGAAGTCCTCGTGTTGCATCCCTTCTTTTTGCCCTTTTGCCGTTCCAATTGCCGTGGGCGTTTGCTTTCCGTCGTCTTAGTCATCCGGCTGCCTTTCTTATTCCACGACCCAGTGACGCCGCGTGACAATCGACGCAAACTACGCTTAAATGCTCCTAGAAAGCCCGGGATTACCGCGAGAATTAAAATCGGAAAATAACATAGTTTCCGTAAATTGGAAAGGCCGGATTTCGGGCTAGTAAACGATGTCGGATGCCCGAAAAAGCCCGTGAGTCGCGGCAACGCAATGAGTTTTACTCGTGACGCCGTTCTCTTCAAATCGACGGTTCAGGGGCCCGATTCTGAGATCGGAGCCCGGATCTGCGGTTTACCCGATTTTACGTTGCACGCGCGTCGCTCCAGCTCCTCTTCAGTTGCTTCCGCCATGTGTCCTCCGTCACCCCGTCTTCAATTAACTAGGCAGCGGAAATGAACGAAAACGAAAAAGCTGCTGCCGAAATTACTGCGGTTGTTCTCAATGTTGCTTTTGCTTCTGTTTTTGGGGTTCAATTATGGTCAGGTAGGCCGCACTGCCGATTGGACCCGGCGGTTCGGCAGGCCCGCGCGTGGCACAGGGCAGGGGTGGCGAGGACAAGGCCTGACAGGCCATGCCTTTTCACGTGGGGGGTGGCGCTTGATAGCCAACCCGTGGTCATATGGCGTGGCTCAAACGTGGCTTATATACTTTTAGGCGTTATAAGCTAACGGATGCGATCATACCAACTCACATGCACCGGATCCCATCAGAACTCCGAAGTTAAGCGAGTTTGGGCGAGAGTAGTACTAGGATGGGTGACCTCCTGGGAAGTCCTCGTGTTGCATCCCTTCTTTTTGCCCTTTTGCCGTTCCAATTGCCGTGGGCGTTTGCTTTCCGTCGTCTTAGTCATCCGGCTGCCTTTCTTATTCCACGACCCAGTGACGCCGCGTGACAATCGACGCAAACTACGCTTAAATGCTCCTAGAAAGCCCGGGATTACCGCGAGAATTAAAATCGGAAAATAACATAGTTTCCGTAAATTGGAAAGGCCGGATTTCGGCCTAGTAAACGATGTCGGATGCCCGAAAAAGCCCGTGAGTCATGGCAACGCAATGAGTTTTACTCGTGACGCCGTTCTCTTCAAATCGACGGTTCAGGGGCCCGATTCTGAGATCGGAGCCCGGATCTGCGGTTTACCCGATTTTCCGTTGCACGCGCGTCGCTCCAGCTCCTCTTCAGTTGCTTCCGCCATGTGTCCTCCGTCACCCCGTCTTCAATTAACTAGGCAGCGGAAATGAACGAAAACGAAAAAGCTGCTGCCGAAATTACTGCGGTTGTTCTCAATGTTGCTTTTGCTTCTGTTTTTGGGGTTCAATTATGGTCAGGTAGGCCGCACTGCCGATTGGACCCGGCGGTTCGGCAGGCCCGCGCGTGGCACAGGGCAGGGGTGGCGAGGACAAGGCCTGACAGGCCATGCCTTTTCACGTGGGGGGTGGCGCTTGATAGCCAACCCGTGGTCATATGGCGTGGCTCAAACGTGGCTTATATACTTTTAGGCGTTATAAGCTAACGGATGCGATCATACCAACTCACATGCACCGGATCCCATCAGAACTCCGAAGTTAAGCGAGTTTGGGCGAGAGTAGTACTAGGATGGGTGACCTCCTGGGAAGTCCTCGTGTTGCATCCCTTCTTTTTGCCCTTTTGCCGTTCCAATTGCCGTGGGCGTTTGCTTTCCGTCGTCTTAGTCATCCGGCTGCCTTTCTTATTCCACGACCCAGTGACGCCGCGTGACAATCGACGCAAACTACGCTTAAATGCTCCTAGAAAGCCCGGGATTACCGCGAGAATTAAAATCGGAAAATAACATAGTTTCCGTAAATTGGAAAGGCCGGATTTCGGGCTAGTAAACGATGTCGGATGCCCGAAAAAGCCCGTGAGTCGCGGCAACGCAATGAGTTTTACTCGTGACGCCGTTCTCTTCAAATCGACGGTTCAGGGGCCCGATTCTGAGATCGGAGCCCGGATCTGCGGTTTACCCGATTTTACGTTGCACGCGCGTCGCTCCAGCTCCTCTTCAGTTGCTTCCGCCATGTGTCCTCCGTCACCCCGTCTTCAATTAACTAGGCAGCGGAAATGAACGAAAACGAAAAAGCTGCTGCCGAAATTACTGCGGTTGTTCTCAATGTTGCTTTTGCTTCTGTTTTTGGGGTTCAATTATGGTCAGGTAGGCCGCACTGCCGATTGGACCCGGCGGTTCGGCAGGCCCGCGCGTGGCACAGGGCAGGGGTGGCGAGGACAAGGCCTGACAGGCCATGCCTTTTCACGTGGGGGGTGGCGCTTGATAGCCAACCCGTGGTCATATGGCGTGGCTCAAACGTGGCTTATATACTTTTAGGCGTTATAAGCTAACGGATGCGATCATACCAACTCACATGCACCGGATCCCATCAGAACTCCGAAGTTAAGCGAGTTTGGGCGAGAGTAGTACTAGGATGGGTGACCTCCTGGGAAGTCCTCGTGTTGCATCCCTTCTTTTTGCCCTTTTGCCGTTCCAATTGCCGTGGGCGTTTGCTTTCCGTCGTCTTAGTCATCCGGCTGCCTTTCTTATTCCACGACCCAGTGACGCCGCGTGACAATCGACGCAAACTACGCTTAAATGCTCCTAGAAAGCCCGGGATTACCGCGAGAATTAAAATCGGAAAATAACATAGTTTCCGTAAATTGGAAAGGCCGGATTTCGGCCTAGTAAACGATGTCGGATGCCCGAAAAAGCCCGTGAGTCATGGCAACGCAATGAGTTTTACTCGTGACGCCGTTCTCTTCAAATCGACGGTTCAGGGGCCCGATTCTGAGATCGGAGCCCGGATCTGCGGTTTACCCGATTTTCCGTTGCACGCGCGTCGCTCCAGCTCCTCTTCAGTTGCTTCCGCCATGTGTCCTCCGTCACCCCGTCTTCAATTAACTAGGCAGCGGAAATGAACGAAAACGAAAAAGCTGCTGCCGAAATTACTGCGGTTGTTCTCAATGTTGCTTTTGCTTCTGTTTTTGGGGTTCAATTATGGTCAGGTAGGCCGCACTGCCGATTGGACCCGGCGGTTCGGCAGGCCCGCGCGTGGCACAGGGCAGGGGTGGCGAGGACAAGGCCTGACAGGCCATGCCTTTTCACGTGGGGGGTGGCGCTTGATAGCCAACCCGTGGTCATATGGCGTGGCTCAAACGTGGCTTATATACTTTTAGGCGTTATAAGCTAACGGATGCGATCATACCAACTCACATGCACCGGATCCCATCAGAACTCCGAAGTTAAGCGAGTTTGGGCGAGAGTAGTACTAGGATGGGTGACCTCCTGGGAAGTCCTCGTGTTGCATCCCTTCTTTTTGCCCTTTTGCCGTTCCAATTGCCGTGGGCGTTTGCTTTCCGTCGTCTTAGTCATCCGGCTGCCTTTCTTATTCCACGACCCAGTGACGCCGCGTGACAATCGACGCAAACTACGCTTAAATGCTCCTAGAAAGCCCGGGATTACCGCGAGAATTAAAATCGGAAAATAACATAGTTTCCGTAAATTGGAAAGGCCGGATTTCGGGCTAGTAAACGATGTCGGATGCCCGAAAAAGCCCGTGAGTCGCGGCAACGCAATGAGTTTTACTCGTGACGCCGTTCTCTTCAAATCGACGGTTCAGGGGCCCGATTCTGAGATCGGAGCCCGGATCTGCGGTTTACCCGATTTTACGTTGCACGCGCGTCGCTCCAGCTCCTCTTCAGTTGCTTCCGCCATGTGTCCTCCGTCACCCCGTCTTCAATTAACTAGGCAGCGGAAATGAACGAAAACGAAAAAGCTGCTGCCGAAATTACTGCGGTTGTTCTCAATGTTGCTTTTGCTTCTGTTTTTGGGGTTCAATTATGGTCAGGTAGGCCGCACTGCCGATTGGACCCGGCGGTTCGGCAGGCCCGCGCGTGGCACAGGGCAGGGGTGGCGAGGACAAGGCCTGACAGGCCATGCCTTTTCACGTGGGGGGTGGCGCTTGATAGCCAACCCGTGGTCATATGGCGTGGCTCAAACGTGGCTTATATACTTTTAGGCGTTATAAGCTAACGGATGCGATCATACCAACTCACATGCACCGGATCCCATCAGAACTCCGAAGTTAAGCGAGTTTGGGCGAGAGTAGTACTAGGATGGGTGACCTCCTGGGAAGTCCTCGTGTTGCATCCCTTCTTTTTGCCCTTTTGCCGTTCCAATTGCCGTGGGCGTTTGCTTTCCGTCGTCTTAGTCATCCGGCTGCCTTTCTTATTCCACGACCCAGTGACGCCGCGTGACAATCGACGCAAACTACGCTTAAATGCTCCTAGAAAGCCCGGGATTACCGCGAGAATTAAAATCGGAAAATAACATAGTTTCCGTAAATTGGAAAGGCCGGATTTCGGCCTAGTAAACGATGTCGGATGCCCGAAAAAGCCCGTGAGTCATGGCAACGCAATGAGTTTTACTCGTGACGCCGTTCTCTTCAAATCGACGGTTCAGGGGCCCGATTCTGAGATCGGAGCCCGGATCTGCGGTTTACCCGATTTTCCGTTGCACGCGCGTCGCTCCAGCTCCTCTTCAGTTGCTTCCGCCATGTGTCCTCCGTCACCCCGTCTTCAATTAACTAGGCAGCGGAAATGAACGAAAACGAAAAAGCTGCTGCCGAAATTACTGCGGTTGTTCTCAATGTTGCTTTTGCTTCTGTTTTTGGGGTTCAATTATGGTCAGGTAGGCCGCACTGCCGATTGGACCCGGCGGTTCGGCAGGCCCGCGCGTGGCACAGGGCAGGGGTGGCGAGGACAAGGCCTGACAGGCCATGCCTTTTCACGTGGGGGGTGGCGCTTGATAGCCAACCCGTGGTCATATGGCGTGGCTCAAACGTGGCTTATATACTTTTAGGCGTTATAAGCTAACGGATGCGATCATACCAACTCACATGCACCGGATCCCATCAGAACTCCGAAGTTAAGCGAGTTTGGGCGAGAGTAGTACTAGGATGGGTGACCTCCTGGGAAGTCCTCGTGTTGCATCCCTTCTTTTTGCCCTTTTGCCGTTCCAATTGCCGTGGGCGTTTGCTTTCCGTCGTCTTAGTCATCCGGCTGCCTTTCTTATTCCACGACCCAGTGACGCCGCGTGACAATCGACGCAAACTACGCTTAAATGCTCCTAGAAAGCCCGGGATTACCGCGAGAATTAAAATCGGAAAATAACATAGTTTCCGTAAATTGGAAAGGCCGGATTTCGGGCTAGTAAACGATGTCGGATGCCCGAAAAAGCCCGTGAGTCGCGGCAACGCAATGAGTTTTACTCGTGACGCCGTTCTCTTCAAATCGACGGTTCAGGGGCCCGATTCTGAGATCGGAGCCCGGATCTGCGGTTTACCCGATTTTACGTTGCACGCGCGTCGCTCCAGCTCCTCTTCAGTTGCTTCCGCCATGTGTCCTCCGTCACCCCGTCTTCAATTAACTAGGCAGCGGAAATGAACGAAAACGAAAAAGCTGCTGCCGAAATTACTGCGGTTGTTCTCAATGTTGCTTTTGCTTCTGTTTTTGGGGTTCAATTATGGTCAGGTAGGCCGCACTGCCGATTGGACCCGGCGGTTCGGCAGGCCCGCGCGTGGCACAGGGCAGGGGTGGCGAGGACAAGGCCTGACAGGCCATGCCTTTTCACGTGGGGGGTGGCGCTTGATAGCCAACCCGTGGTCATATGGCGTGGCTCAAACGTGGCTTATATACTTTTAGGCGTTATAAGCTAACGGATGCGATCATACCAACTCACATGCACCGGATCCCATCAGAACTCCGAAGTTAAGCGAGTTTGGGCGAGAGTAGTACTAGGATGGGTGACCTCCTGGGAAGTCCTCGTGTTGCATCCCTTCTTTTTGCCCTTTTGCCGTTCCAATTGCCGTGGGCGTTTGCTTTCCGTCGTCTTAGTCATCCGGCTGCCTTTCTTATTCCACGACCCAGTGACGCCGCGTGACAATCGACGCAAACTACGCTTAAATGCTCCTAGAAAGCCCGGGATTACCGCGAGAATTAAAATCGGAAAATAACATAGTTTCCGTAAATTGGAAAGGCCGGATTTCGGCCTAGTAAACGATGTCGGATGCCCGAAAAAGCCCGTGAGTCATGGCAACGCAATGAGTTTTACTCGTGACGCCGTTCTCTTCAAATCGACGGTTCAGGGGCCCGATTCTGAGATCGGAGCCCGGATCTGCGGTTTACCCGATTTTCCGTTGCACGCGCGTCGCTCCAGCTCCTCTTCAGTTGCTTCCGCCATGTGTCCTCCGTCACCCCGTCTTCAATTAACTAGGCAGCGGAAATGAACGAAAACGAAAAAGCTGCTGCCGAAATTACTGCGGTTGTTCTCAATGTTGCTTTTGCTTCTGTTTTTGGGGTTCAATTATGGTCAGGTAGGCCGCACTGCCGATTGGACCCGGCGGTTCGGCAGGCCCGCGCGTGGCACAGGGCAGGGGTGGCGAGGACAAGGCCTGACAGGCCATGCCTTTTCACGTGGGGGGTGGCGCTTGATAGCCAACCCGTGGTCATATGGCGTGGCTCAAACGTGGCTTATATACTTTTAGGCGTTATAAGCTAACGGATGCGATCATACCAACTCACATGCACCGGATCCCATCAGAACTCCGAAGTTAAGCGAGTTTGGGCGAGAGTAGTACTAGGATGGGTGACCTCCTGGGAAGTCCTCGTGTTGCATCCCTTCTTTTTGCCCTTTTGCCGTTCCAATTGCCGTGGGCGTTTGCTTTCCGTCGTCTTAGTCATCCGGCTGCCTTTCTTATTCCACGACCCAGTGACGCCGCGTGACAATCGACGCAAACTACGCTTAAATGCTCCTAGAAAGCCCGGGATTACCGCGAGAATTAAAATCGGAAAATAACATAGTTTCCGTAAATTGGAAAGGCCGGATTTCGGGCTAGTAAACGATGTCGGATGCCCGAAAAAGCCCGTGAGTCGCGGCAACGCAATGAGTTTTACTCGTGACGCCGTTCTCTTCAAATCGACGGTTCAGGGGCCCGATTCTGAGATCGGAGCCCGGATCTGCGGTTTACCCGATTTTCCGTTGCACGCGCGTCGCTCCAGCTCCTCTTCAATTGCTTCCGCCATGTGTCCTCCGTCACCCCGTCTTCAATTAACTAGGCAGCAGAAATGAACGAAAACGAAAAAGCTGCTGCCGAAATTACTGCGGTTGTTCTCAATGTTGCTTTTGCTTCTGTTTTTGGGGTTCAATTATGGTCAGGTAGGCCGCACTGCCGATTGGACCCGGCGGTTCGGCAGGCCCGCGCGTGGCACAGGGCAGGGGTGGCGAGGACAAGGCCTGACAGGCCATGCCTTTTCACGTGGGGGGTGGCGCTTGATAGCCAACCCGTGGTCATATGGCGTGGCTCAAACGTGGCTTATATACTTTTAGGCGTTATAAGCTAACGGATGCGATCATACCAACTCACATGCACCGGATCCCATCAGAACTCCGAAGTTAAGCGAGTTTGGGCGAGAGTAGTACTAGGATGGGTGACCTCCTGGGAAGTCCTCGTGTTGCATCCCTTCTTTTTGCCCTTTTGCCGTTCCAATTGCCGTGGGCGTTTGCTTTCCGTCGTCTTAGTCATCCGGCTGCCTTTCTTATTCCACGACCCAGTGACGCCGCGTGACAATCGACGCAAACTACGCTTAAATGCTCCTAGAAAGCCCGGGATTACCGCGAGAATTAAAATCGGAAAATAACATAGTTTCCGTAAATTGGAAAGGCCGGATTTCGGGCTAGTAAACGATGTCGGATGCCCGAAAAAGCCCGTGAGTCGCGGCAACGCAATGAGTTTTACTCGTGACGCCGTTCTCTTCAAATCGACGGTTCAGGGGCCCGATTCTGAGATCGGAGCCCGGATCTGCGGTTTACCCGATTTTCCGTTGCACGCGCGTCGCTCCAGCTCCTCTTCAATTGCTTCCGCCATGTGTCCTCCGTCACCCCGTCTTCAATTAACTAGGCAGCAGAAATGAACGAAAACGAAAAAGCTGCTGCCGAAATTACTGCGGTTGTTCTCAATGTTGCTTTTGCTTCTGTTTTTGGGGTTCAATTATGGTCAGGTAGGCCGCACTGCCGATTGGACCCGGCGGTTCGGCAGGCCCGCGCGTGGCACAGGGCAGGGGTGGCGAGGACAAGGCCTGACAGGCCATGCCTTTTCACGTGGGGGGTGGCGCTTGATAGCCAACCCGTGGTCATATGGCGTGGCTCAAACGTGGCTTATATACTTTTAGGCGTTATAAGCTAACGGATGCGATCATACCAACTCACATGCACCGGATCCCATCAGAACTCCGAAGTTAAGCGAGTTTGGGCGAGAGTAGTACTAGGATGGGTGACCTCCTGGGAAGTCCTCGTGTTGCATCCCTTCTTTTTGCCCTTTTGCCGTTCCAATTGCCGTGGGCGTTTGCTTTCCGTCGTCTTAGTCATCCGGCTGCCTTTCTTATTCCACGACCCAGTGACGCCGCTTGACAATCGACGTAAACTACGCTTAAATGCTCCTAGAAAGCCCGGGATTACCGCGAGAATTAAAATCGGAAAATAACATAGTTTCCGTAAATTGGAAAGGCCGGATTTCGGGCTAGTAAACGATGTCGGATGCCCGAAAAAGCCCGTGAGTCATGGCAACGCAATGAGTTTTACTCGTGACGCCGTTCTCTTCAAATCGACGGTTCAGGGGCCCGATTCTGAGATCGGAGCCCGGATCTGCGGTTTACCCGATTTTCCGTTGCACGCGCGTCGCTCCAGCTCCTCTTCAATTGCTTCCGCCATGTGTCCTCCGTCACCCCGTCTTCAATTAACTAGGCAGCAGAAATGAACGAAAACGAAAAAGCTGCTGCCGAAATTACTGCGGTTGTTCTCAATGTTGCTTTTGCTTCTGTTTTTGGGGTTCAATTATGGTCAGGTAGGCCGCACTGCCGATTGGACCCGGCGGTTCGGCAGGCCCGCGCGTGGCACAGGGCAGGGGTGGCGAGGACAAGGCCTGACAGGCCATGCCTTTTCACGTGGGGGGTGGCGCTTGATAGCCAACCCGTGGTCATATGGCGTGGCTCAAACGTGGCTTATATACTTTTAGGCGTTATAAGCTAACGGATGCGATCATACCAACTCACATGCACCGGATCCCATCAGAACTCCGAAGTTAAGCGAGTTTGGGCGAGAGTAGTACTAGGATGGGTGACCTCCTGGGAAGTCCTCGTGTTGCATCCCTTCTTTTTGCCCTTTTGCCGTTCCAATTGCCGTGGGCGTTTGCTTTCCGTCGTCTTAGTCATCCGGCTGCCTTTCTTATTCCACGACCCAGTGACGCCGCTTGACAATCGACGCAAACTACGCTTAAATGCTCCTAGAAAGCCCGGGATTACCGCGAGAATTAAAATCGGAAAATAACATAGTTTCCGTAAATTGGAAAGGCCGGATTTCGGGCTAGTAAACGATGTCGGATGCCCGAAAAAGCCCGTGAGTCATGGCAACGCAATGAGTTTTACTCGTGACGCCGTTCTCTTCAAATCGACGGTTCAGGGGCCCGATTCTGAGATCGGAGCCCGGATCTGCGGTTTACCCGATTTTCCGTTGCACGCGCGTCGCTCCAGCTCCTCTTCAATTGCTTCCGCCATGTGTCCTCCGTCACCCCGTCTTCAATTAACTAGGCAGCAGAAATGAACGAAAACGAAAAAGCTGCTGCCGAAATTACTGCGGTTGTTCTCAATGTTGCTTTTGCTTCTGTTTTTGGGGTTCAATTATGGTCAGGTAGGCCGCACTGCCGATTGGACCCGGCGGTTCGGCAGGCCCGCGCGTGGCACAGGGCAGGGGTGGCGAGGACAAGGCCTGACAGGCCATGCCTTTTCACGTGGGGGGTGGCGCTTGATAGCCAACCCGTGGTCATATGGCGTGGCTCAAACGTGGCTTATATACTTTTAGGCGTTATAAGCTAACGGATGCGATCATACCAACTCACATGCACCGGATCCCATCAGAACTCCGAAGTTAAGCGAGTTTGGGCGAGAGTAGTACTAGGATGGGTGACCTCCTGGGAAGTCCTCGTGTTGCATCCCTTCTTTTTGCCCTTTTGCCGTTCCAATTGCCGTGGGCGTTTGCTTTCCGTCGTCTTAGTCATCCGGCTGCCTTTCTTATTCCACGACCCAGTGACGCCGCTTGACAATCGACGTAAACTACGCTTAAATGCTCCTAGAAAGCCCGGGATTACCGCGAGAATTAAAATCGGAAAATAACATAGTTTCCGTAAATTGGAAAGGCCGGATTTCGGGCTAGTAAACGATGTCGGATGCCCGAAAAAGCCCGTGAGTCATGGCAACGCAATGAGTTTTACTCGTGACGCCGTTCTCTTCAAATCGACGGTTCAGGGGCCCGATTCTGAGATCGGAGCCCGGATCTGCGGTTTACCCGATTTTCCGTTGCACGCGCGTCGCTCCAGCTCCTCTTCAATTGCTTCCGCCATGTGTCCTCCGTCACCCCGTCTTCAATTAACTAGGCAGCGGAAATGAACGAAAACGAAAAAGCTGCTGCCGAAATTACTGCGGTTGTTCTCAATGTTGCTTTTGCTTCTGTTTTTGGGGTTCAATTATGGTCAGGTAGGCCGCACTGCCGATTGGACCCGGCGGTTCGGCAGGCCCGCGCGTGGCACAGGGCAGGGGTGGCGAGGACAAGGCCTGACAGGCCATGCCTTTTCACGTGGGGGGTGGCGCTTGATAGCCAACCCGTGGTCATATGGCGTGGCTCAAACGTGGCTTATATACTTTTAGGCGTTATAAGCTAACGGATGCGATCATACCAACTCACATGCACCGGATCCCATCAGAACTCCGAAGTTAAGCGAGTTTGGGCGAGAGTAGTACTAGGATGGGTGACCTCCTGGGAAGTCCTCGTGTTGCATCCCTTCTTTTTGCCCTTTTGCCGTTCCAATTGCCGTGGGCGTTTGCTTTCCGTCGTCTTAGTCATCCGGCTGCCTTTCTTATTCCACGACCCAGTGACGCCGCTTGACAATCGACGCAAACTACGCTTAAATGCTCCTAGAAAGCCCGGGATTACCGCGAGAATTAAAATCGGAAAATAACATAGTTTCCGTAAATTGGAAAGGCCGGATTTCGGGCTAGTAAACGATGTCGGATGCCCGAAAAAGCCCGTGAGTCATGGCAACGCAATGAGTTTTACTCGTGACGCCGTTCTCTTCAAATCGACGGTTCAGGGGCCCGATTCTGAGATCGGAGCCCGGATCTGCGGTTTACCCGATTTTCCGTTGCACGCGCGTCGCTCCAGCTCCTCTTCAATTGCTTCCGCCATGTGTCCTCCGTCACCCCGTCTTCAATTAACTAGGCAGCGGAAATGAACGAAAACGAAAAAGCTGCTGCCGAAATTACTGCGGTTGTTCTCAATGTTGCTTTTGCTTCTGTTTTTGGGGTTCAATTATGGTCAGGTAGGCCGCACTGCCGATTGGACCCGGCGGTTCGGCAGGCCCGCGCGTGGCACAGGGCAGGGGTGGCGAGGACAAGGCCTGACAGGCCATGCCTTTTCACGTGGGGGGTGGCGCTTGATAGCCAACCCGTGGTCATATGGCGTGGCTCAAACGTGGCTTATATACTTTTAGGCGTTATAAGCTAACGGATGCGATCATACCAACTCACATGCACCGGATCCCATCAGAACTCCGAAGTTAAGCGAGTTTGGGCGAGAGTAGTACTAGGATGGGTGACCTCCTGGGAAGTCCTCGTGTTGCATCCCTTCTTTTTGCCCTTTTGCCGTTCCAATTGCCGTGGGCGTTTGCTTTCCGTCGTCTTAGTCATCCGGCTGCCTTTCTTATTCCACGACCCAGTGACGCCGCTTGACAATCGACGCAAACTACGCTTAAATGCTCCTAGAAAGCCCGGGATTACCGCGAGAATTAAAATCGGAAAATAACATAGTTTCCGTAAATTGGAAAGGCCGGATTTCGGGCTAGTAAACGATGTCGGATGCCCGAAAAAGCCCGTGAGTCATGGCAACGCAATGAGTTTTACTCGTGACGCCGTTCTCTTCAAATCGACGGTTCAGGGGCCCGATTCTGAGATCGGAGCCCGGATCTGCGGTTTACCCGATTTTCCGTTGCACGCGCGTCGCTCCAGCTCCTCTTCAATTGCTTCCGCCATGTGTCCTCCGTCACCCCGTCTTCAATTAACTAGGCAGCGGAAATGAACGAAAACGAAAAAGCTGCTGCCGAAATTACTGCGGTTGTTCTCAATGTTGCTTTTGCTTCTGTTTTTGGGGTTCAATTATGGTCAGGTAGGCCGCACTGCCGATTGGACCCGGCGGTTCGGCAGGCCCGCGCGTGGCACAGGGCAGGGGTGGCGAGGACAAGGCCTGACAGGCCATGCCTTTTCACGTGGGGGGTGGCGCTTGATAGCCAACCCGTGGTCATATGGCGTGGCTCAAACGTGGCTTATATACTTTTAGGCGTTATAAGCTAACGGATGCGATCATACCAACTCACATGCACCGGATCCCATCAGAACTCCGAAGTTAAGCGAGTTTGGGCGAGAGTAGTACTAGGATGGGTGACCTCCTGGGAAGTCCTCGTGTTGCATCCCTTCTTTTTGCCCTTTTGCCGTTCCAATTGCCGTGGGCGTTTGCTTTCCGTCGTCTTAGTCATCCGGCTGCCTTTCTTATTCCACGACCCAGTGACGCCGCTTGACAATCGACGCAAACTACGCTTAAATGCTCCTAGAAAGCCCGGGATTACCGCGAGAATTAAAATCGGAAAATAACATAGTTTCCGTAAATTGGAAAGGCCGGATTTCGGGCTAGTAAACGATGTCGGATGCCCGAAAAAGCCCGTGAGTCATGGCAACGCAATGAGTTTTACTCGTGACGCCGTTCTCTTCAAATCGACGGTTCAGGGGCCCGATTCTGAGATCGGAGCCCGGATCTGCGGTTTACCCGATTTTCCGTTGCACGCGCGTCGCTCCAGCTCCTCTTCAATTGCTTCCGCCATGTGTCCTCCGTCACCCCGTCTTCAATTAACTAGGCAGCGGAAATGAACGAAAACGAAAAAGCTGCTGCCGAAATTACTGCGGTTGTTCTCAATGTTGCTTTTGCTTCTGTTTTTGGGGTTCAATTATGGTCAGGTAGGCCGCACTGCCGATTGGACCCGGCGGTTCGGCAGGCCCGCGCGTGGCACAGGGCAGGGGTGGCGAGGACAAGGCCTGACAGGCCATGCCTTTTCACGTGGGGGGTGGCGCTTGATAGCCAACCCGTGGTCATATGGCGTGGCTCAAACGTGGCTTATATACTTTTAGGCGTTATAAGCTAACGGATGCGATCATACCAACTCACATGCACCGGATCCCATCAGAACTCCGAAGTTAAGCGAGTTTGGGCGAGAGTAGTACTAGGATGGGTGACCTCCTGGGAAGTCCTCGTGTTGCATCCCTTCTTTTTGCCCTTTTGCCGTTCCAATTGCCGTGGGCGTTTGCTTTCCGTCGTCTTAGTCATCCGGCTGCCTTTCTTATTCCACGACCCAGTGACGCCGCTTGACAATCGACGCAAACTACGCTTAAATGCTCCTAGAAAGCCCGGGATTACCGCGAGAATTAAAATCGGAAAATAACATAGTTTCCGTAAATTGGAAAGGCCGGATTTCGGGCTAGTAAACGATGTCGGATGCCCGAAAAAGCCCGTGAGTCATGGCAACGCAATGAGTTTTACTCGTGACGCCGTTCTCTTCAAATCGACGGTTCAGGGGCCCGATTCTGAGATCGGAGCCCGGATCTGCGGTTTACCCGATTTTCCGTTGCACGCGCGTCGCTCCAGCTCCTCTTCAATTGCTTCCGCCATGTGTCCTCCGTCACCCCGTCTTCAATTAACTAGGCAGCGGAAATGAACGAAAACGAAAAAGCTGCTGCCGAAATTACTGCGGTTGTTCTCAATGTTGCTTTTGCTTCTGTTTTTGGGGTTCAATTATGGTCAGGTAGGCCGCACTGCCGATTGGACCCGGCGGTTCGGCAGGCCCGCGCGTGGCACAGGGCAGGGGTGGCGAGGACAAGGCCTGACAGGCCATGCCTTTTCACGTGGGGGGTGGCGCTTGATAGCCAACCCGTGGTCATATGGCGTGGCTCAAACGTGGCTTATATACTTTTAGGCGTTATAAGCTAACGGATGCGATCATACCAACTCACATGCACCGGATCCCATCAGAACTCCGAAGTTAAGCGAGTTTGGGCGAGAGTAGTACTAGGATGGGTGACCTCCTGGGAAGTCCTCGTGTTGCATCCCTTCTTTTTGCCCTTTTGCCGTTCCAATTGCCGTGGGCGTTTGCTTTCCGTCGTCTTAGTCATCCGGCTGCCTTTCTTATTCCACGACCCAGTGACGCCGCTTGACAATCGACGCAAACTACGCTTAAATGCTCCTAGAAAGCCCGGGATTACCGCGAGAATTAAAATCGGAAAATAACATAGTTTCCGTAAATTGGAAAGGCCGGATTTCGGGCTAGTAAACGATGTCGGATGCCCGAAAAAGCCCGTGAGTCATGGCAACGCAATGAGTTTTACTCGTGACGCCGTTCTCTTCAAATCGACGGTTCAGGGGCCCGATTCTGAGATCGGAGCCCGGATCTGCGGTTTACCCGATTTTCCGTTGCACGCGCGTCGCTCCAGCTCCTCTTCAATTGCTTCCGCCATGTGTCCTCCGTCACCCCGTCTTCAATTAACTAGGCAGCGGAAATGAACGAAAACGAAAAAGCTGCTGCCGAAATTACTGCGGTTGTTCTCAATGTTGCTTTTGCTTCTGTTTTTGGGGTTCAATTATGGTCAGGTAGGCCGCACTGCCGATTGGACCCGGCGGTTCGGCAGGCCCGCGCGTGGCACAGGGCAGGGGTGGCGAGGACAAGGCCTGACAGGCCATGCCTTTTCACGTGGGGGGTGGCGCTTGATAGCCAACCCGTGGTCATATGGCGTGGCTCAAACGTGGCTTATATACTTTTAGGCGTTATAAGCTAACGGATGCGATCATACCAACTCACATGCACCGGATCCCATCAGAACTCCGAAGTTAAGCGAGTTTGGGCGAGAGTAGTACTAGGATGGGTGACCTCCTGGGAAGTCCTCGTGTTGCATCCCTTCTTTTTGCCCTTTTGCCGTTCCAATTGCCGTGGGCGTTTGCTTTCCGTCGTCTTAGTCATCCGGCTGCCTTTCTTATTCCACGACCCAGTGACGCCGCTTGACAATCGACGCAAACTACGCTTAAATGCTCCTAGAAAGCCCGGGATTACCGCGAGAATTAAAATCGGAAAATAACATAGTTTCCGTAAATTGGAAAGGCCGGATTTCGGGCTAGTAAACGATGTCGGATGCCCGAAAAAGCCCGTGAGTCATGGCAACGCAATGAGTTTTACTCGTGACGCCGTTCTCTTCAAATCGACGGTTCAGGGGCCCGATTCTGAGATCGGAGCCCGGATCTGCGGTTTACCCGATTTTCCGTTGCACGCGCGTCGCTCCAGCTCCTCTTCAATTGCTTCCGCCATGTGTCCTCCGTCACCCCGTCTTCAATTAACTAGGCAGCGGAAATGAACGAAAACGAAAAAGCTGCTGCCGAAATTACTGCGGTTGTTCTCAATGTTGCTTTTGCTTCTGTTTTTGGGGTTCAATTATGGTCAGGTAGGCCGCACTGCCGATTGGACCCGGCGGTTCGGCAGGCCCGCGCGTGGCACAGGGCAGGGGTGGCGAGGACAAGGCCTGACAGGCCATGCCTTTTCACGTGGGGGGTGGCGCTTGATAGCCAACCCGTGGTCATATGGCGTGGCTCAAACGTGGCTTATATACTTTTAGGCGTTATAAGCTAACGGATGCGATCATACCAACTCACATGCACCGGATCCCATCAGAACTCCGAAGTTAAGCGAGTTTGGGCGAGAGTAGTACTAGGATGGGTGACCTCCTGGGAAGTCCTCGTGTTGCATCCCTTCTTTTTGCCCTTTTGCCGTTCCAATTGCCGTGGGCGTTTGCTTTCCGTCGTCTTAGTCATCCGGCTGCCTTTCTTATTCCACGACCCAGTGACGCCGCTTGACAATCGACGTAAACTACGCTTAAATGCTCCTAGAAAGCCCGGGATTACCGCGAGAATTAAAATCGGAAAATAACATAGTTTCCGTAAATTGGAAAGGCCGGATTTCGGGCTAGTAAACGATGTCGGATGCCCGAAAAAGCCCGTGAGTCATGGCAACGCAATGAGTTTTACTCGTGACGCCGTTCTCTTCAAATCGACGGTTCAGGGGCCCGATTCTGAGATCGGAGCCCGGATCTGCGGTTTACCCGATTTTCCGTTGCACGCGCGTCGCTCCAGCTCCTCTTCAATTGCTTCCGCCATGTGTCCTCCGTCACCCCGTCTTCAATTAACTAGGCAGCGGAAATGAACGAAAACGAAAAAGCTGCTGCCGAAATTACTGCGGTTGTTCTCAATGTTGCTTTTGCTTCTGTTTTTGGGGTTCAATTATGGTCAGGTAGGCCGCACTGCCGATTGGACCCGGCGGTTCGGCAGGCCCGCGCGTGGCACAGGGCAGGGGTGGCGAGGACAAGGCCTGACAGGCCATGCCTTTTCACGTGGGGGGTGGCGCTTGATAGCCAACCCGTGGTCATATGGCGTGGCTCAAACGTGGCTTATATACTTTTAGGCGTTATAAGCTAACGGATGCGATCATACCAACTCACATGCACCGGATCCCATCAGAACTCCGAAGTTAAGCGAGTTTGGGCGAGAGTAGTACTAGGATGGGTGACCTCCTGGGAAGTCCTCGTGTTGCATCCCTTCTTTTTGCCCTTTTGCCGTTCCAATTGCCGTGGGCGTTTGCTTTCCGTCGTCTTAGTCATCCGGCTGCCTTTCTTATTCCACGACCCAGTGACGCCGCTTGACAATCGACGCAAACTACGCTTAAATGCTCCTAGAAAGCCCGGGATTACCGCGAGAATTAAAATCGGAAAATAACATAGTTTCCGTAAATTGGAAAGGCCGGATTTCGGGCTAGTAAACGATGTCGGATGCCCGAAAAAGCCCGTGAGTCATGGCAACGCAATGAGTTTTACTCGTGACGCCGTTCTCTTCAAATCGACGGTTCAGGGGCCCGATTCTGAGATCGGAGCCCGGATCTGCGGTTTACCCGATTTTCCGTTGCACGCGCGTCGCTCCAGCTCCTCTTCAATTGCTTCCGCCATGTGTCCTCCGTCACCCCGTCTTCAATTAACTAGGCAGCGGAAATGAACGAAAACGAAAAAGCTGCTGCCGAAATTACTGCGGTTGTTCTCAATGTTGCTTTTGCTTCTGTTTTTGGGGTTCAATTATGGTCAGGTAGGCCGCACTGCCGATTGGACCCGGCGGTTCGGCAGGCCCGCGCGTGGCACAGGGCAGGGGTGGCGAGGACAAGGCCTGACAGGCCATGCCTTTTCACGTGGGGGGTGGCGCTTGATAGCCAACCCGTGGTCATATGGCGTGGCTCAAACGTGGCTTATATACTTTTAGGCGTTATAAGCTAACGGATGCGATCATACCAACTCACATGCACCGGATCCCATCAGAACTCCGAAGTTAAGCGAGTTTGGGCGAGAGTAGTACTAGGATGGGTGACCTCCTGGGAAGTCCTCGTGTTGCATCCCTTCTTTTTGCCCTTTTGCCGTTCCAATTGCCGTGGGCGTTTGCTTTCCGTCGTCTTAGTCATCCGGCTGCCTTTCTTATTCCACGACCCAGTGACGCCGCTTGACAATCGACGCAAACTACGCTTAAATGCTCCTAGAAAGCCCGGGATTACCGCGAGAATTAAAATCGGAAAATAACATAGTTTCCGTAAATTGGAAAGGCCGGATTTCGGGCTAGTAAACGATGTCGGATGCCCGAAAAAGCCCGTGAGTCATGGCAACGCAATGAGTTTTACTCGTGACGCCGTTCTCTTCAAATCGACGGTTCAGGGGCCCGATTCTGAGATCGGAGCCCGGATCTGCGGTTTACCCGATTTTCCGTTGCACGCGCGTCGCTCCAGCTCCTCTTCAATTGCTTCCGCCATGTGTCCTCCGTCACCCCGTCTTCAATTAACTAGGCAGCGGAAATGAACGAAAACGAAAAAGCTGCTGCCGAAATTACTGCGGTTGTTCTCAATGTTGCTTTTGCTTCTGTTTTTGGGGTTCAATTATGGTCAGGTAGGCCGCACTGCCGATTGGACCCGGCGGTTCGGCAGGCCCGCGCGTGGCACAGGGCAGGGGTGGCGAGGACAAGGCCTGACAGGCCATGCCTTTTCACGTGGGGGGTGGCGCTTGATAGCCAACCCGTGGTCATATGGCGTGGCTCAAACGTGGCTTATATACTTTTAGGCGTTATAAGCTAACGGATGCGATCATACCAACTCACATGCACCGGATCCCATCAGAACTCCGAAGTTAAGCGAGTTTGGGCGAGAGTAGTACTAGGATGGGTGACCTCCTGGGAAGTCCTCGTGTTGCATCCCTTCTTTTTGCCCTTTTGCCGTTCCAATTGCCGTGGGCGTTTGCTTTCCGTCGTCTTAGTCATCCGGCTGCCTTTCTTATTCCACGACCCAGTGACGCCGCTTGACAATCGACGTAAACTACGCTTAAATGCTCCTAGAAAGCCCGGGATTACCGCGAGAATTAAAATCGGAAAATAACATAGTTTCCGTAAATTGGAAAGGCCGGATTTCGGGCTAGTAAACGATGTCGGATGCCCGAAAAAGCCCGTGAGTCATGGCAACGCAATGAGTTTTACTCGTGACGCCGTTCTCTTCAAATCGACGGTTCAGGGGCCCGATTCTGAGATCGGAGCCCGGATCTGCGGTTTACCCGATTTTCCGTTGCACGCGCGTCGCTCCAGCTCCTCTTCAATTGCTTCCGCCATGTGTCCTCCGTCACCCCGTCTTCAATTAACTAGGCAGCGGAAATGAACGAAAACGAAAAAGCTGCTGCCGAAATTACTGCGGTTGTTCTCAATGTTGCTTTTGCTTCTGTTTTTGGGGTTCAATTATGGTCAGGTAGGCCGCACTGCCGATTGGACCCGGCGGTTCGGCAGGCCCGCGCGTGGCACAGGGCAGGGGTGGCGAGGACAAGGCCTGACAGGCCATGCCTTTTCACGTGGGGGGTGGCGCTTGATAGCCAACCCGTGGTCATATGGCGTGGCTCAAACGTGGCTTATATACTTTTAGGCGTTATAAGCTAACGGATGCGATCATACCAACTCACATGCACCGGATCCCATCAGAACTCCGAAGTTAAGCGAGTTTAGGCGAGAGTAGTACTAGGATGGGTGACCTCCTGGGAAGTCCTCGTGTTGCATCCCTTCTTTTTGCCCTTTTGCCGTTCCAATTGCCGTGGGCGTTTGCTTTCCGTCGTCTTAGTCATCCGGCTGCCTTTCTTATTCCACGACCCAGTGACGCCGCGTGACAATCGACGCAAACTACGCTTAAATGCTCCTAGAAAGCCCGGGATAACCGCGAGAATTAAAATCGGAAAATAACATAGTTTCCGTAAATTGGAAAGGCCGGATTTCGGCCTAGTAAACGATGTCGGATGCCCGAAAAAGCCCGTGAGTCATGGCAACGCAATGAGTTTTACTCGTGACGCCGTTCTCTTCAAATCGACGGTTCAGGGGCCCGATTCTGAGATCGGAGCCCGGATCTGCGGTTTACCCGATTTTCCGTTGCACGCGCGTCGCTCCAGCTCCTCTTCAGTTGCTTCCGCCATGTGTCCTCCGTCACCCCGTCTTCAATTAACTAGGCAGCGGAAATGAACGAAAACGAAAAAGCTGCTGCCGAAATTACTGCGGTTGTTCTCAATGTTGCTTTTGCTTCTGTTTTTGGGGTTCAATTATGGTCAGGTAGGCCGCACTGCCGATTGGACCCGGCGGTTCGGCAGGCCCGCGCGTGGCACAGGGCAGGGGTGGCGAGGACAAGGCCTGACAGGCCATGCCTTTTCACGTGGGGGGTGGCGCTTGATAGCCAACCCGTGGTCATATGGCGTGGCTCAAACGTGGCTTATATACTTTTAGGCGTTATAAGCTAACGGATGCGATCATACCAACTCACATGCACCGGATCCCATCAGAACTCCGAAGTTAAGCGAGTTTAGGCGAGAGTAGTACTAGGATGGGTGACCTCCTGGGAAGTCCTCGTGTTGCATCCCTTCTTTTTGCCCTTTTGCCGTTCCAATTGCCGTGGGCGTTTGCTTTCCGTCGTCTTAGTCATCCGGCTGCCTTTCTTATTCCACGACCCAGTGACGCCGCGTGACAATCGACGCAAACTACGCTTAAATGCTCCTAGAAAGCCCGGGATAACCGCGAGAATTAAAATCGGAAAATAACATAGTTTCCGTAAATTGGAAAGGCCGGATTTCGGCCTAGTAAACGATGTCGGATGCCCGAAAAAGCCCGTGAGTCATGGCAACGCAATGAGTTTTACTCGTGACGCCGTTCTCTTCAAATCGACGGTTCAGGGGCCCGATTCTGAGATCGGAGCCCGGATCTGCGGTTTACCCGATTTTCCGTTGCACGCGCGTCGCTCCAGCTCCTCTTCAGTTGCTTCCGCCATGTGTCCTCCGTCACCCCGTCTTCAATTAACTAGGCAGCGGAAATGAACGAAAACGAAAAAGCTGCTGCCGAAATTACTGCGGTTGTTCTCAATGTTGCTTTTGCTTCTGTTTTTGGGGTTCAATTATGGTCAGGTAGGCCGCACTGCCGATTGGACCCGGCGGTTCGGCAGGCCCGCGCGTGGCACAGGGCAGGGGTGGCGAGGACAAGGCCTGACAGGCCATGCCTTTTCACGTGGGGGGTGGCGCTTGATAGCCAACCCGTGGTCATATGGCGTGGCTCAAACGTGGCTTATATACTTTTAGGCGTTATAAGCTAACGGATGCGATCATACCAACTCACATGCACCGGATCCCATCAGAACTCCGAAGTTAAGCGAGTTTAGGCGAGAGTAGTACTAGGATGGGTGACCTCCTGGGAAGTCCTCGTGTTGCATCCCTTCTTTTTGCCCTTTTGCCGTTCCAATTGCCGTGGGCGTTTGCTTTCCGTCGTCTTAGTCATCCGGCTGCCTTTCTTATTCCACGACCCAGTGACGCCGCGTGACAATCGACGCAAACTACGCTTAAATGCTCCTAGAAAGCCCGGGATAACCGCGAGAATTAAAATCGGAAAATAACATAGTTTCCGTAAATTGGAAAGGCCGGATTTCGGCCTAGTAAACGATGTCGGATGCCCGAAAAAGCCCGTGAGTCATGGCAACGCAATGAGTTTTACTCGTGACGCCGTTCTCTTCAAATCGACGGTTCAGGGGCCCGATTCTGAGATCGGAGCCCGGATCTGCGGTTTACCCGATTTTCCGTTGCACGCGCGTCGCTCCAGCTCCTCTTCAGTTGCTTCCGCCATGTGTCCTCCGTCACCCCGTCTTCAATTAACTAGGCAGCGGAAATGAACGAAAACGAAAAAGCTGCTGCCGAAATTACTGCGGTTGTTCTCAATGTTGCTTTTGCTTCTGTTTTTGGGGTTCAATTATGGTCAGGTAGGCCGCACTGCCGATTGGACCCGGCGGTTCGGCAGGCCCGCGCGTGGCACAGGGCAGGGGTGGCGAGGACAAGGCCTGACAGGCCATGCCTTTTCACGTGGGGGGTGGCGCTTGATAGCCAACCCGTGGTCATATGGCGTGGCTCAAACGTGGCTTATATACTTTTAGGCGTTATAAGCTAACGGATGCGATCATACCAACTCACATGCACCGGATCCCATCAGAACTCCGAAGTTAAGCGAGTTTAGGCGAGAGTAGTACTAGGATGGGTGACCTCCTGGGAAGTCCTCGTGTTGCATCCCTTCTTTTTGCCCTTTTGCCGTTCCAATTGCCGTGGGCGTTTGCTTTCCGTCGTCTTAGTCATCCGGCTGCCTTTCTTATTCCACGACCCAGTGACGCCGCGTGACAATCGACGCAAACTACGCTTAAATGCTCCTAGAAAGCCCGGGATAACCGCGAGAATTAAAATCGGAAAATAACATAGTTTCCGTAAATTGGAAAGGCCGGATTTCGGCCTAGTAAACGATGTCGGATGCCCGAAAAAGCCCGTGAGTCATGGCAACGCAATGAGTTTTACTCGTGACGCCGTTCTCTTCAAATCGACGGTTCAGGGGCCCGATTCTGAGATCGGAGCCCGGATCTGCGGTTTACCCGATTTTCCGTTGCACGCGCGTCGCTCCAGCTCCTCTTCAGTTGCTTCCGCCATGTGTCCTCCGTCACCCCGTCTTCAATTAACTAGGCAGCGGAAATGAACGAAAACGAAAAAGCTGCTGCCGAAATTACTGCGGTTGTTCTCAATGTTGCTTTTGCTTCTGTTTTTGGGGTTCAATTATGGTCAGGTAGGCCGCACTGCCGATTGGACCCGGCGGTTCGGCAGGCCCGCGCGTGGCACAGGGCAGGGGTGGCGAGGACAAGGCCTGACAGGCCATGCCTTTTCACGTGGGGGGTGGCGCTTGATAGCCAACCCGTGGTCATATGGCGTGGCTCAAACGTGGCTTATATACTTTTAGGCGTTATAAGCTAACGGATGCGATCATACCAACTCACATGCACCGGATCCCATCAGAACTCCGAAGTTAAGCGAGTTTAGGCGAGAGTAGTACTAGGATGGGTGACCTCCTGGGAAGTCCTCGTGTTGCATCCCTTCTTTTTGCCCTTTTGCCGTTCCAATTGCCGTGGGCGTTTGCTTTCCGTCGTCTTAGTCATCCGGCTGCCTTTCTTATTCCACGACCCAGTGACGCCGCGTGACAATCGACGCAAACTACGCTTAAATGCTCCTAGAAAGCCCGGGATAACCGCGAGAATTAAAATCGGAAAATAACATAGTTTCCGTAAATTGGAAAGGCCGGATTTCGGCCTAGTAAACGATGTCGGATGCCCGAAAAAGCCCGTGAGTCATGGCAACGCAATGAGTTTTACTCGTGACGCCGTTCTCTTCAAATCGACGGTTCAGGGGCCCGATTCTGAGATCGGAGCCCGGATCTGCGGTTTACCCGATTTTCCGTTGCACGCGCGTCGCTCCAGCTCCTCTTCAGTTGCTTCCGCCATGTGTCCTCCGTCACCCCGTCTTCAATTAACTAGGCAGCGGAAATGAACGAAAACGAAAAAGCTGCTGCCGAAATTACTGCGGTTGTTCTCAATGTTGCTTTTGCTTCTGTTTTTGGGGTTCAATTATGGTCAGGTAGGCCGCACTGCCGATTGGACCCGGCGGTTCGGCAGGCCCGCGCGTGGCACAGGGCAGGGGTGGCGAGGACAAGGCCTGACAGGCCATGCCTTTTCACGTGGGGGGTGGCGCTTGATAGCCAACCCGTGGTCATATGGCGTGGCTCAAACGTGGCTTATATACTTTTAGGCGTTATAAGCTAACGGATGCGATCATACCAACTCACATGCACCGGATCCCATCAGAACTCCGAAGTTAAGCGAGTTTAGGCGAGAGTAGTACTAGGATGGGTGACCTCCTGGGAAGTCCTCGTGTTGCATCCCTTCTTTTTGCCCTTTTGCCGTTCCAATTGCCGTGGGCGTTTGCTTTCCGTCGTCTTAGTCATCCGGCTGCCTTTCTTATTCCACGACCCAGTGACGCCGCGTGACAATCGACGCAAACTACGCTTAAATGCTCCTAGAAAGCCCGGGATAACCGCGAGAATTAAAATCGGAAAATAACATAGTTTCCGTAAATTGGAAAGGCCGGATTTCGGCCTAGTAAACGATGTCGGATGCCCGAAAAAGCCCGTGAGTCATGGCAACGCAATGAGTTTTACTCGTGACGCCGTTCTCTTCAAATCGACGGTTCAGGGGCCCGATTCTGAGATCGGAGCCCGGATCTGCGGTTTACCCGATTTTCCGTTGCACGCGCGTCGCTCCAGCTCCTCTTCAGTTGCTTCCGCCATGTGTCCTCCGTCACCCCGTCTTCAATTAACTAGGCAGCGGAAATGAACGAAAACGAAAAAGCTGCTGCCGAAATTACTGCGGTTGTTCTCAATGTTGCTTTTGCTTCTGTTTTTGGGGTTCAATTATGGTCAGGTAGGGCGCACTGCCGATTGGACCCGGCGGTTCGGCAGGCCCGCGCGTGGCACAGGGCAGGGGTGGCGAGGACAAGGCCTGACAGGCCATGCCTTTTCACGTGGGGGGTGGCGCTTGATAGCCAACCCGTGGTCATATGGCGTGGCTCAAACGTGGCTTATATACTTTTAGGCGTTATAAGCTAACGGATGCGATCATACCAACTCACATGCACCGGATCCCATCAGAACTCCGAAGTTAAGCGAGTTTGGGCGAGAGTAGTACTAGGATGGGTGACCTCCTGGGAAGTCCTCGTGTTGCATCCCTTCTTTTTGCCCTTTTGCCGTTCCAATTGCCGTGGGCGTTTGCTTTCCGTCGTCTTAGTCATCCGGCTGCCTTTCTTATTCCACGACCCAGTGACGCCGCGTGACAATCGACGCAAACTACGCTTAAATGCTCCTAGAAAGCCCGGGATAACCGCGAGAATTAAAATCGGAAAATAACATAGTTTCCGTAAATTGGAAAGGCCGGATTTCGGGCTAGAAAACGATGTCGGATGCCCGAAAAAGCCCGTGAGTCGCGGCAACGCAATGAGTTTTACTCGTGACGCCGTTCTCTTCAAATCGACGGTTCAGGGGCCCGATTCTGAGATCGGAGCCCGGATCTGCGGTTTACCCGATTTTCCGTTGCACGCGCGTCGCTCCAGCTCCTCTTCAGTTGCTTCCGCCATGTGTCCTCCGTCACCCCGTCTTCAATTAACTAGGCAGCGGAAATGAACGAAAACGAAAAAGCTGCTGCCGAAATTACTGCGGTTGTTCTCAATGTTGCTTTTGCTTCTGTTTTTGGGGTTCAATTATGGTCAGGTAGGGCGCACTGCCGATTGGACCCGGCGGTTCGGCAGGCCCGCGCGTGGCACAGGGCAGGGGTGGCGAGGACAAGGCCTGACAGGCCATGCCTTTTCACGTGGGGGGTGGCGCTTGATAGCCAACCCGTGGTCATATGGCGTGGCTCAAACGTGGCTTATATACTTTTAGGCGTTATAAGCTAACGGATGCGATCATACCAACTCACATGCACCGGATCCCATCAGAACTCCGAAGTTAAGCGAGTTTGGGCGAGAGTAGTACTAGGATGGGTGACCTCCTGGGAAGTCCTCGTGTTGCATCCCTTCTTTTTGCCCTTTTGCCGTTCCAATTGCCGTGGGCGTTTGCTTTCCGTCGTCTTAGTCATCCGGCTGCCTTTCTTATTCCACGACCCAGTGACGCCGCGTGACAATCGACGCAAACTACGCTTAAATGCTCCTAGAAAGCCCGGGATTACCGCGAGAATTAAAATCGGAAAATAACATAGTTTCCGTAAATTGGAAAGGCCGGATTTCGGGCTAGTAAACGATGTCGGATGCCCGAAAAAGCCCGTGAGTCATGGCAACGCAATGAGTTTTACTCGTGACGCCGTTCTCTTCAAATCGACGGTTCAGGGGCCCGATTCTGAGATCGGAGCCCGGATCTGCGGTTTACCCGATTTTCCGTTGCACGCGCGTCGCTCCAGCTCCTCTTCAGTTGCTTCCGCCATGTGTCCTCCGTCACCCCGTCTTCAATTAACTAGGCAGCGGAAATGAACGAAAACGAAAAAGCTGCTGCCGAAATTACTGCGGTTGTTCTCAATGTTGCTTTTGCTTCTGTTTTTGGGGTTCAATTATGGTCAGGTAGGGCGCACTGCCGATTGGACCCGGCGGTTCGGCAGGCCCGCGCGTGGCACAGGGCAGGGGTGGCGAGGACAAGGCCTGACAGGCCATGCCTTTTCACGTGGGGGGTGGCGCTTGATAGCCAACCCGTGGTCATATGGCGTGGCTCAAACGTGGCTTATATACTTTTAGGCGTTATAAGCTAACGGATGCGATCATACCAACTCACATGCACCGGATCCCATCAGAACTCCGAAGTTAAGCGAGTTTGGGCGAGAGTAGTACTAGGATGGGTGACCTCCTGGGAAGTCCTCGTGTTGCATCCCTTCTTTTTGCCCTTTTGCCGTTCCAATTGCCGTGGGCGTTTGCTTTCCGTCGTCTTAGTCATCCGGCTGCCTTTCTTATTCCACGACCCAGTGACGCCGCGTGACAATCGACGCAAACTACGCTTAAATGCTCCTAGAAAGCCCGGGATAACCGCGAGAATTAAAATCGGAAAATAACATAGTTTCCGTAAATTGGAAAGGCCGGATTTCGGGCTAGAAAACGATGTCGGATGCCCGAAAAAGCCCGTGAGTCGCGGCAACGCAATGAGTTTTACTCGTGACGCCGTTCTCTTCAAATCGACGGTTCAGGGGCCCGATTCTGAGATCGGAGCCCGGATCTGCGGTTTACCCGATTTTCCGTTGCACGCGCGTCGCTCCAGCTCCTCTTCAGTTGCTTCCGCCATGTGTCCTCCGTCACCCCGTCTTCAATTAACTAGGCAGCGGAAATGAACGAAAACGAAAAAGCTGCTGCCGAAATTACTGCGGTTGTTCTCAATGTTGCTTTTGCTTCTGTTTTTGGGGTTCAATTATGGTCAGGTAGGGCGCACTGCCGATTGGACCCGGCGGTTCGGCAGGCCCGCGCGTGGCACAGGGCAGGGGTGGCGAGGACAAGGCCTGACAGGCCATGCCTTTTCACGTGGGGGGTGGCGCTTGATAGCCAACCCGTGGTCATATGGCGTGGCTCAAACGTGGCTTATATACTTTTAGGCGTTATAAGCTAACGGATGCGATCATACCAACTCACATGCACCGGATCCCATCAGAACTCCGAAGTTAAGCGAGTTTGGGCGAGAGTAGTACTAGGATGGGTGACCTCCTGGGAAGTCCTCGTGTTGCATCCCTTCTTTTTGCCCTTTTGCCGTTCCAATTGCCGTGGGCGTTTGCTTTCCGTCGTCTTAGTCATCCGGCTGCCTTTCTTATTCCACGACCCAGTGACGCCGCGTGACAATCGACGCAAACTACGCTTAAATGCTCCTAGAAAGCCCGGGATTACCGCGAGAATTAAAATCGGAAAATAACATAGTTTCCGTAAATTGGAAAGGCCGGATTTCGGGCTAGTAAACGATGTCGGATGCCCGAAAAAGCCCGTGAGTCATGGCAACGCAATGAGTTTTACTCGTGACGCCGTTCTCTTCAAATCGACGGTTCAGGGGCCCGATTCTGAGATCGGAGCCCGGATCTGCGGTTTACCCGATTTTCCGTTGCACGCGCGTCGCTCCAGCTCCTCTTCAGTTGCTTCCGCCATGTGTCCTCCGTCACCCCGTCTTCAATTAACTAGGCAGCGGAAATGAACGAAAACGAAAAAGCTGCTGCCGAAATTACTGCGGTTGTTCTCAATGTTGCTTTTGCTTCTGTTTTTGGGGTTCAATTATGGTCAGGTAGGGCGCACTGCCGATTGGACCCGGCGGTTCGGCAGGCCCGCGCGTGGCACAGGGCAGGGGTGGCGAGGACAAGGCCTGACAGGCCATGCCTTTTCACGTGGGGGGTGGCGCTTGATAGCCAACCCGTGGTCATATGGCGTGGCTCAAACGTGGCTTATATACTTTTAGGCGTTATAAGCTAACGGATGCGATCATACCAACTCACATGCACCGGATCCCATCAGAACTCCGAAGTTAAGCGAGTTTGGGCGAGAGTAGTACTAGGATGGGTGACCTCCTGGGAAGTCCTCGTGTTGCATCCCTTCTTTTTGCCCTTTTGCCGTTCCAATTGCCGTGGGCGTTTGCTTTCCGTCGTCTTAGTCATCCGGCTGCCTTTCTTATTCCACGACCCAGTGACGCCGCGTGACAATCGACGCAAACTACGCTTAAATGCTCCTAGAAAGCCCGGGATAACCGCGAGAATTAAAATCGGAAAATAACATAGTTTCCGTAAATTGGAAAGGCCGGATTTCGGGCTAGAAAACGATGTCGGATGCCCGAAAAAGCCCGTGAGTCGCGGCAACGCAATGAGTTTTACTCGTGACGCCGTTCTCTTCAAATCGACGGTTCAGGGGCCCGATTCTGAGATCGGAGCCCGGATCTGCGGTTTACCCGATTTTCCGTTGCACGCGCGTCGCTCCAGCTCCTCTTCAGTTGCTTCCGCCATGTGTCCTCCGTCACCCCGTCTTCAATTAACTAGGCAGCGGAAATGAACGAAAACGAAAAAGCTGCTGCCGAAATTACTGCGGTTGTTCTCAATGTTGCTTTTGCTTCTGTTTTTGGGGTTCAATTATGGTCAGGTAGGGCGCACTGCCGATTGGACCCGGCGGTTCGGCAGGCCCGCGCGTGGCACAGGGCAGGGGTGGCGAGGACAAGGCCTGACAGGCCATGCCTTTTCACGTGGGGGGTGGCGCTTGATAGCCAACCCGTGGTCATATGGCGTGGCTCAAACGTGGCTTATATACTTTTAGGCGTTATAAGCTAACGGATGCGATCATACCAACTCACATGCACCGGATCCCATCAGAACTCCGAAGTTAAGCGAGTTTGGGCGAGAGTAGTACTAGGATGGGTGACCTCCTGGGAAGTCCTCGTGTTGCATCCCTTCTTTTTGCCCTTTTGCCGTTCCAATTGCCGTGGGCGTTTGCTTTCCGTCGTCTTAGTCATCCGGCTGCCTTTCTTATTCCACGACCCAGTGACGCCGCGTGACAATCGACGCAAACTACGCTTAAATGCTCCTAGAAAGCCCGGGATTACCGCGAGAATTAAAATCGGAAAATAACATAGTTTCCGTAAATTGGAAAGGCCGGATTTCGGGCTAGTAAACGATGTCGGATGCCCGAAAAAGCCCGTGAGTCATGGCAACGCAATGAGTTTTACTCGTGACGCCGTTCTCTTCAAATCGACGGTTCAGGGGCCCGATTCTGAGATCGGAGCCCGGATCTGCGGTTTACCCGATTTTCCGTTGCACGCGCGTCGCTCCAGCTCCTCTTCAGTTGCTTCCGCCATGTGTCCTCCGTCACCCCGTCTTCAATTAACTAGGCAGCGGAAATGAACGAAAACGAAAAAGCTGCTGCCGAAATTACTGCGGTTGTTCTCAATGTTGCTTTTGCTTCTGTTTTTGGGGTTCAATTATGGTCAGGTAGGGCGCACTGCCGATTGGACCCGGCGGTTCGGCAGGCCCGCGCGTGGCACAGGGCAGGGGTGGCGAGGACAAGGCCTGACAGGCCATGCCTTTTCACGTGGGGGGTGGCGCTTGATAGCCAACCCGTGGTCATATGGCGTGGCTCAAACGTGGCTTATATACTTTTAGGCGTTATAAGCTAACGGATGCGATCATACCAACTCACATGCACCGGATCCCATCAGAACTCCGAAGTTAAGCGAGTTTGGGCGAGAGTAGTACTAGGATGGGTGACCTCCTGGGAAGTCCTCGTGTTGCATCCCTTCTTTTTGCCCTTTTGCCGTTCCAATTGCCGTGGGCGTTTGCTTTCCGTCGTCTTAGTCATCCGGCTGCCTTTCTTATTCCACGACCCAGTGACGCCGCGTGACAATCGACGCAAACTACGCTTAAATGCTCCTAGAAAGCCCGGGATAACCGCGAGAATTAAAATCGGAAAATAACATAGTTTCCGTAAATTGGAAAGGCCGGATTTCGGGCTAGAAAACGATGTCGGATGCCCGAAAAAGCCCGTGAGTCGCGGCAACGCAATGAGTTTTACTCGTGACGCCGTTCTCTTCAAATCGACGGTTCAGGGGCCCGATTCTGAGATCGGAGCCCGGATCTGCGGTTTACCCGATTTTCCGTTGCACGCGCGTCGCTCCAGCTCCTCTTCAGTTGCTTCCGCCATGTGTCCTCCGTCACCCCGTCTTCAATTAACTAGGCAGCGGAAATGAACGAAAACGAAAAAGCTGCTGCCGAAATTACTGCGGTTGTTCTCAATGTTGCTTTTGCTTCTGTTTTTGGGGTTCAATTATGGTCAGGTAGGGCGCACTGCCGATTGGACCCGGCGGTTCGGCAGGCCCGCGCGTGGCACAGGGCAGGGGTGGCGAGGACAAGGCCTGACAGGCCATGCCTTTTCACGTGGGGGGTGGCGCTTGATAGCCAACCCGTGGTCATATGGCGTGGCTCAAACGTGGCTTATATACTTTTAGGCGTTATAAGCTAACGGATGCGATCATACCAACTCACATGCACCGGATCCCATCAGAACTCCGAAGTTAAGCGAGTTTGGGCGAGAGTAGTACTAGGATGGGTGACCTCCTGGGAAGTCCTCGTGTTGCATCCCTTCTTTTTGCCCTTTTGCCGTTCCAATTGCCGTGGGCGTTTGCTTTCCGTCGTCTTAGTCATCCGGCTGCCTTTCTTATTCCACGACCCAGTGACGCCGCGTGACAATCGACGCAAACTACGCTTAAATGCTCCTAGAAAGCCCGGGATTACCGCGAGAATTAAAATCGGAAAATAACATAGTTTCCGTAAATTGGAAAGGCCGGATTTCGGGCTAGTAAACGATGTCGGATGCCCGAAAAAGCCCGTGAGTCATGGCAACGCAATGAGTTTTACTCGTGACGCCGTTCTCTTCAAATCGACGGTTCAGGGGCCCGATTCTGAGATCGGAGCCCGGATCTGCGGTTTACCCGATTTTCCGTTGCACGCGCGTCGCTCCAGCTCCTCTTCAGTTGCTTCCGCCATGTGTCCTCCGTCACCCCGTCTTCAATTAACTAGGCAGCGGAAATGAACGAAAACGAAAAAGCTGCTGCCGAAATTACTGCGGTTGTTCTCAATGTTGCTTTTGCTTCTGTTTTTGGGGTTCAATTATGGTCAGGTAGGGCGCACTGCCGATTGGACCCGGCGGTTCGGCAGGCCCGCGCGTGGCACAGGGCAGGGGTGGCGAGGACAAGGCCTGACAGGCCATGCCTTTTCACGTGGGGGGTGGCGCTTGATAGCCAACCCGTGGTCATATGGCGTGGCTCAAACGTGGCTTATATACTTTTAGGCGTTATAAGCTAACGGATGCGATCATACCAACTCACATGCACCGGATCCCATCAGAACTCCGAAGTTAAGCGAGTTTGGGCGAGAGTAGTACTAGGATGGGTGACCTCCTGGGAAGTCCTCGTGTTGCATCCCTTCTTTTTGCCCTTTTGCCGTTCCAATTGCCGTGGGCGTTTGCTTTCCGTCGTCTTAGTCATCCGGCTGCCTTTCTTATTCCACGACCCAGTGACGCCGCGTGACAATCGACGCAAACTACGCTTAAATGCTCCTAGAAAGCCCGGGATAACCGCGAGAATTAAAATCGGAAAATAACATAGTTTCCGTAAATTGGAAAGGCCGGATTTCGGGCTAGAAAACGATGTCGGATGCCCGAAAAAGCCCGTGAGTCGCGGCAACGCAATGAGTTTTACTCGTGACGCCGTTCTCTTCAAATCGACGGTTCAGGGGCCCGATTCTGAGATCGGAGCCCGGATCTGCGGTTTA
Source organism: Prunus campanulata (assembly GCA_034190965.1). Classification (NCBI taxonomy): domain Eukaryota; kingdom Viridiplantae; phylum Streptophyta; class Magnoliopsida; order Rosales; family Rosaceae; genus Prunus; species Prunus campanulata. The sequence goes on along the minus strand of CM067214.1, from coordinate 4,481,426 downwards.
CCCGATTTTCCGTTGCACGCGCGTCGCTCCAGCTCCTCTTCAGTTGCTTCCGCCATGTGTCCTCCGTCACCCCGTCTTCAATTAACTAGGCAGCGGAAATGAACGAAAACGAAAAAGCTGCTGCCGAAATTACTGCGGTTGTTCTCAATGTTGCTTTTGCTTCTGTTTTTGGGGTTCAATTATGGTCAGGTAGGGCGCACTGCCGATTGGACCCGGCGGTTCGGCAGGCCCGCGCGTGGCACAGGGCAGGGGTGGCGAGGACAAGGCCTGACAGGCCATGCCTTTTCACGTGGGGGGTGGCGCTTGATAGCCAACCCGTGGTCATATGGCGTGGCTCAAACGTGGCTTATATACTTTTAGGCGTTATAAGCTAACGGATGCGATCATACCAACTCACATGCACCGGATCCCATCAGAACTCCGAAGTTAAGCGAGTTTGGGCGAGAGTAGTACTAGGATGGGTGACCTCCTGGGAAGTCCTCGTGTTGCATCCCTTCTTTTTGCCCTTTTGCCGTTCCAATTGCCGTGGGCGTTTGCTTTCCGTCGTCTTAGTCATCCGGCTGCCTTTCTTATTCCACGACCCAGTGACGCCGCGTGACAATCGACGCAAACTACGCTTAAATGCTCCTAGAAAGCCCGGGATTACCGCGAGAATTAAAATCGGAAAATAACATAGTTTCCGTAAATTGGAAAGGCCGGATTTCGGGCTAGTAAACGATGTCGGATGCCCGAAAAAGCCCGTGAGTCGCGGCAACACAATGAGTTTTACTCGTGACGCCGTTCTCTTCAAATCGACGGTTCAGGGGCCCGATTCTGAGATCGGAGCCCGGATCTGCGGTTTACCCGATTTTCCGTTGCACGCGCGTCGCTCCAGCTCCTCTTCAGTTGCTTCCGCCATGTGTCCTCCGTCACCCCGTCTTCAATTAACTAGGCAGCGGAAATGAACGAAAACGAAAAAGCTGCTGCCGAAATTACTGCGGTTGTTCTCAATGTTGCTTTTGCTTCTGTTTTTGGGGTTCAATTATGGTCAGGTAGGCCGCACTGCCGATTGGACCCGGCGGTTCGGCAGGCCCGCGCGTGGCACAGGGCAGGGGTGGCGAGGACAAGGCCTGACAGGCCATGCCTTTTCACGTGGGGGGTGGCGCTTGATAGCCAACCCGTGGTCATATGGCGTGGCTCAAACGTGGCTTATATACTTTTAGGCGTTATAAGCTAACGGATGCGATCATACCAACTCACATGCACCGGATCCCATCAGAACTCCGAAGTTAAGCGAGTTTGGGCGAGAGTAGTACTAGGATGGGTGACCTCCTGGGAAGTCCTCGTGTTGCATCCCTTCTTTTTGCCCTTTTGCCGTTCCAATTGCCGTGGGCGTTTGCTTTCCGTCGTCTTAGTCATCCGGCTGCCTTTCTTATTCCACGACCCAGTGACGCCGCGTGACAATCGACGCAAACTACGCTTAAATGCTCCTAGAAAGCCCGGGATTACCGCGAGAATTAAAATCGGAAAATAACATAGTTTCCGTAAATTGGAAAGGCCGGATTTCGGGCTAGTAAACGATGTCGGATGCCCGAAAAAGCCCGTGAGTCGCGGCAACGCAATGAGTTTTACTCGTGACGCCGTTCTCTTCAAATCGACGGTTCAGGGGCCCGATTCTGAGATCGGAGCCCGGATCTGCGGTTTACCCGATTTTCCGTTGCACGCGCGTCGCTCCAGCTCCTCTTCAGTTGCTTCCGCCATGTGTCCTCCGTCACCCCGTCTTCAATTAACTAGGCAGCGGAAATGAACGAAAACGAAAAAGCTGCTGCCGAAATTACTGCGGTTGTTCTCAATGTTGCTTTTGCTTCTGTTTTTGGGGTTCAATTATGGTCAGGTAGGCCGCACTGCCGATTGGACCCGGCGGTTCGGCAGGCCCGCGCGTGGCACAGGGCAGGGGTGGCGAGGACAAGGCCTGACAGGCCATGCCTTTTCACGTGGGGGGTGGCGCTTGATAGCCAACCCGTGGTCATATGGCGTGGCTCAAACGTGGCTTATATACTTTTAGGCGTTATAAGCTAACGGATGCGATCATACCAACTCACATGCACCGGATCCCATCAGAACTCCGAAGTTAAGCGAGTTTGGGCGAGAGTAGTACTAGGATGGGTGACCTCCTGGGAAGTCCTCGTGTTGCATCCCTTCTTTTTGCCCTTTTGCCGTTCCAATTGCCGTGGGCGTTTGCTTTCCGTCGTCTTAGTCATCCGGCTGCCTTTCTTATTCCACGACCCAGTGACGCCGCGTGACAATCGACGCAAACTACGCTTAAATGCTCCTAGAAAGCCCGGGATTACCGCGAGAATTAAAATCGGAAAATAACATAGTTTTCGTAAATTGGAAAGGCCGGATTTCGGGCTAGTAAACGATGTCGGATGCCCGAAAAAGCCCGTGAGTCGCGGCAACGCAATGAGTTTTACTCGTGACGCCGTTCTCTTCAAATCGACGGTTCAGGGGCCCGATTCTGAGATCGGAGCCCGGATCTGCGGTTTACCCGATTTTCCGTTGCACGCGCGTCGCTCCAGCTCCTCTTCAGTTGCTTCCGCCATGTGTCCTCCGTCACCCCGTCTTCAATTAACTAGGCAGCGGAAATGAACGAAAACGAAAAAGCTGCTGCCGAAATTACTGCGGTTGTTCTCAATGTTGCTTTTGCTTCTGTTTTTGGGGTTCAATTATGGTCAGGTAGGCCGCACTGCCGATTGGACCCGGCGGTTCGGCAGGCCCGCGCGTGGCACAGGGCAGGGGTGGCGAGGACAAGGCCTGACAGGCCATGCCTTTTCACGTGGGGGGTGGCGCTTGATAGCCAACCCGTGGTCATATGGCGTGGCTCAAACGTGGCTTATATACTTTTAGGCGTTATAAGCTAACGGATGCGATCATACCAACTCACATGCACCGGATCCCATCAGAACTCCGAAGTTAAGCGAGTTTGGGCGAGAGTAGTACTAGGATGGGTGACCTCCTGGGAAGTCCTCGTGTTGCATCCCTTCTTTTTGCCCTTTTGCCGTTCCAATTGCCGTGGGCGTTTGCTTTCCGTCGTCTTAGTCATCCGGCTGCCTTTCTTATTCCACGACCCAGTGACGCCGCGTGACAATCGACGCAAACTACGCTTAAATGCTCCTAGAAAGCCCGGGATTACCGCGAGAATTAAAATCGGAAAATAACATAGTTTCCGTAAATTGGAAAGGCCGGATTTCGGGCTAGTAAACGATGTCGGATGCCCGAAAAAGCCCGTGAGTCGCGGCAACGCAATGAGTTTTACTCGTGACGCCGTTCTCTTCAAATCGACGGTTCAGGGGCCCGATTCTGAGATCGGAGCCCGGATCTGCGGTTTACCCGATTTTCCGTTGCACGCGCGTCGCTCCAGCTCCTCTTCAGTTGCTTCCGCCATGTGTCCTCCGTCACCCCGTCTTCAATTAACTAGGCAGCGGAAATGAACGAAAACGAAAAAGCTGCTGCCGAAATTACTGCGGTTGTTCTCAATGTTGCTTTTGCTTCTGTTTTTGGGGTTCAATTATGGTCAGGTAGGCCGCACTGCCGATTGGACCCGGCGGTTCGGCAGGCCCGCGCGTGGCACAGGGCAGGGGTGGCGAGGACAAGGCCTGACAGGCCATGCCTTTTCACGTGGGGGGTGGCGCTTGATAGCCAACCCGTGGTCATATGGCGTGGCTCAAACGTGGCTTATATACTTTTAGGCGTTATAAGCTAACGGATGCGATCATACCAACTCACATGCACCGGATCCCATCAGAACTCCGAAGTTAAGCGAGTTTGGGCGAGAGTAGTACTAGGATGGGTGACCTCCTGGGAAGTCCTCGTGTTGCATCCCTTCTTTTTGCCCTTTTGCCGTTCCAATTGCCGTGGGCGTTTGCTTTCCGTCGTCTTAGTCATCCGGCTGCCTTTCTTATTCCACGACCCAGTGACGCCGCGTGACAATCGACGCAAACTACGCTTAAATGCTCCTAGAAAGCCCGGGATTACCGCGAGAATTAAAATCGGAAAATAACATAGTTTCCGTAAATTGGAAAGGCCGGATTTCGGGCTAGTAAACGATGTCGGATGCCCGAAAAAGCCCGTGAGTCGCGGCAACGCAATGAGTTTTACTCGTGACGCCGTTCTCTTCAAATCGACGGTTCAGGGGCCCGATTCTGAGATCGGAGCCCGGATCTGCGGTTTACCCGATTTTCCGTTGCACGCGCGTCGCTCCAGCTCCTCTTCAGTTGCTTCCGCCATGTGTCCTCCGTCACCCCGTCTTCAATTAACTAGGCAGCGGAAATGAACGAAAACGAAAAAGCTGCTGCCGAAATTACTGCGGTTGTTCTCAATGTTGCTTTTGCTTCTGTTTTTGGGGTTCAATTATGGTCAGGTAGGCCGCACTGCCGATTGGACCCGGCGGTTCGGCAGGCCCGCGCGTGGCACAGGGCAGGGGTGGCGAGGACAAGGCCTGACAGGCCATGCCTTTTCACGTGGGGGGTGGCGCTTGATAGCCAACCCGTGGTCATATGGCGTGGCTCAAACGTGGCTTATATACTTTTAGGCGTTATAAGCTAACGGATGCGATCATACCAACTCACATGCACCGGATCCCATCAGAACTCCGAAGTTAAGCGAGTTTGGGCGAGAGTAGTACTAGGATGGGTGACCTCCTGGGAAGTCCTCGTGTTGCATCCCTTCTTTTTGCCCTTTTGCCGTTCCAATTGCCGTGGGCGTTTGCTTTCCGTCGTCTTAGTCATCCGGCTGCCTTTCTTATTCCACGACCCAGTGACGCCGCGTGACAATCGACGCAAACTACGCTTAAATGCTCCTAGAAAGCCCGGGATTACCGCGAGAATTAAAATCGGAAAATAACATAGTTTCCGTAAATTGGAAAGGCCGGATTTCGGGCTAGTAAACGATGTCGGATGCCCGAAAAAGCCCGTGAGTCGCGGCAACGCAATGAGTTTTACTCGTGACGCCGTTCTCTTCAAATCGACGGTTCAGGGGCCCGATTCTGAGATCGGAGCCCGGATCTGCGGTTTACCCGATTTTCCGTTGCACGCGCGTCGCTCCAGCTCCTCTTCAGTTGCTTCCGCCATGTGTCCTCCGTCACCCCGTCTTCAATTAACTAGGCAGCGGAAATGAACGAAAACGAAAAAGCTGCTGCCGAAATTACTGCGGTTGTTCTCAATGTTGCTTTTGCTTCTGTTTTTGGGGTTCAATTATGGTCAGGTAGGCCGCACTGCCGATTGGACCCGGCGGTTCGGCAGGCCCGCGCGTGGCACAGGGCAGGGGTGGCGAGGACAAGGCCTGACAGGCCATGCCTTTTCACGTGGGGGGTGGCGCTTGATAGCCAACCCGTGGTCATATGGCGTGGCTCAAACGTGGCTTATATACTTTTAGGCGTTATAAGCTAACGGATGCGATCATACCAACTCACATGCACCGGATCCCATCAGAACTCCGAAGTTAAGCGAGTTTGGGCGAGAGTAGTACTAGGATGGGTGACCTCCTGGGAAGTCCTCGTGTTGCATCCCTTCTTTTTGCCCTTTTGCCGTTCCAATTGCCGTGGGCGTTTGCTTTCCGTCGTCTTAGTCATCCGGCTGCCTTTCTTATTCCACGACCCAGTGACGCCGCGTGACAATCGACGCAAACTACGCTTAAATGCTCCTAGAAAGCCCGGGATTACCGCGAGAATTAAAATCGGAAAATAACATAGTTTCCGTAAATTGGAAAGGCCGGATTTCGGGCTAGTAAACGATGTCGGATGCCCGAAAAAGCCCGTGAGTCGCGGCAACGCAATGAGTTTTACTCGTGACGCCGTTCTCTTCAAATCGACGGTTCAGGGGCCCGATTCTGAGATCGGAGCCCGGATCTGCGGTTTACCCGATTTTCCGTTGCACGCGCGTCGCTCCAGCTCCTCTTCAGTTGCTTCCGCCATGTGTCCTCCGTCACCCCGTCTTCAATTAACTAGGCAGCGGAAATGAACGAAAACGAAAAAGCTGCTGCCGAAATTACTGCGGTTGTTCTCAATGTTGCTTTTGCTTCTGTTTTTGGGGTTCAATTATGGTCAGGTAGGCCGCACTGCCGATTGGACCCGGCGGTTCGGCAGGCCCGCGCGTGGCACAGGGCAGGGGTGGCGAGGACAAGGCCTGACAGGCCATGCCTTTTCACGTGGGGGGTGGCGCTTGATAGCCAACCCGTGGTCATATGGCGTGGCTCAAACGTGGCTTATATACTTTTAGGCGTTATAAGCTAACGGATGCGATCATACCAACTCACATGCACCGGATCCCATCAGAACTCCGAAGTTAAGCGAGTTTGGGCGAGAGTAGTACTAGGATGGGTGACCTCCTGGGAAGTCCTCGTGTTGCATCCCTTCTTTTTGCCCTTTTGCCGTTCCAATTGCCGTGGGCGTTTGCTTTCCGTCGTCTTAGTCATCCGGCTGCCTTTCTTATTCCACGACCCAGTGACGCCGCGTGACAATCGACGCAAACTACGCTTAAATGCTCCTAGAAAGCCCGGGATTACCGCGAGAATTAAAATCGGAAAATAACATAGTTTCCGTAAATTGGAAAGGCCGGATTTCGGGCTAGTAAACGATGTCGGATGCCCGAAAAAGCCCGTGAGTCGCGGCAACGCAATGAGTTTTACTCGTGACGCCGTTCTCTTCAAATCGACGGTTCAGGGGCCCGATTCTGAGATCGGAGCCCGGATCTGCGGTTTACCCGATTTTCCGTTGCACGCGCGTCGCTCCAGCTCCTCTTCAGTTGCTTCCGCCATGTGTCCTCCGTCACCCCGTCTTCAATTAACTAGGCAGCGGAAATGAACGAAAACGAAAAAGCTGCTGCCGAAATTACTGCGGTTGTTCTCAATGTTGCTTTTGCTTCTGTTTTTGGGGTTCAATTATGGTCAGGTAGGCCGCACTGCCGATTGGACCCGGCGGTTCGGCAGGCCCGCGCGTGGCACAGGGCAGGGGTGGCGAGGACAAGGCCTGACAGGCCATGCCTTTTCACGTGGGGGGTGGCGCTTGATAGCCAACCCGTGGTCATATGGCGTGGCTCAAACGTGGCTTATATACTTTTAGGCGTTATAAGCTAACGGATGCGATCATACCAACTCACATGCACCGGATCCCATCAGAACTCCGAAGTTAAGCGAGTTTGGGCGAGAGTAGTACTAGGATGGGTGACCTCCTGGGAAGTCCTCGTGTTGCATCCCTTCTTTTTGCCCTTTTGCCGTTCCAATTGCCGTGGGCGTTTGCTTTCCGTCGTCTTAGTCATCCGGCTGCCTTTCTTATTCCACGACCCAGTGACGCCGCGTGACAATCGACGCAAACTACGCTTAAATGCTCCTAGAAAGCCCGGGATTACCGCGAGAATTAAAATCGGAAAGTAACATAGTTTCCGTAAATTGGAAAGGCCGGATTTCGGGCTAGTAAACGATGTCGGATGCCCGAAAAAGCCCGTGAGTCGCGGCAACGCAATGAGTTTTACTCGTGACGCCGTTCTCTTCAAATCGACGGTTCAGGGGCCCGATTCTGAGATCGGAGCCCGGATCTGCGGTTTACCCGATTTTCCGTTGCACGCGCGTCGCTCCAGCTCCTCTTCAGTTGCTTCCGCCATGTGTCCTCCGTCACCCCGTCTTCAATTAACTAGGCAGCGGAAATGAACGAAAACGAAAAAGCTGCTGCCGAAATTACTGCGGTTGTTCTCAATGTTGCTTTTGCTTCTGTTTTTGGGGTTCAATTATGGTCAGGTAGGCCGCACTGCCGATTGGACCCGGCGGTTCGGCAGGCCCGCGCGTGGCACAGGGCAGGGGTGGCGAGGACAAGGCCTGACAGGCCATGCCTTTTCACGTGGGGGGTGGCGCTTGATAGCCAACCCGTGGTCATATGGCGTGGCTCAAACGTGGCTTATATACTTTTAGGCGTTATAAGCTAACGGATGCGATCATACCAACTCACATGCACCGGATCCCATCACAACTCCGAAGTTAAGCGAGTTTGGGCGAGAGTAGTACTAGGATGGGTGACCTCCTGGGAAGTCCTCGTGTTGCATCCCTTCTTTTTGCCCTTTTGCCGTTCCAATTGCCGTGGGCGTTTGCTTTCCGTCGTCTTAGTCATCCGGCTGCCTTTCTTATTCCACGACCCAGTGACGCCGCGTGACAATCGACGCAAACTACGCTTAAATGCTCCTAGAAAGCCCGGGATTACCGCGAGAATTAAAATCGGAAAATAACATAGTTTCCGTAAATTGGAAAGGCCGGATTTCGGGCTAGAAAACGATGTCGGATGCCCGAAAAAGCCCATGAGTCATGGCAACGCAATGAGTTTTACTCGTGACGCCGTTCTCTTCAAATCGACGGTTCAGGGGCCCGATTCTGAGATCGGAGCCCGGATCTGCGGTTTACCCGATTTTCCGTTGCACGCGCGTCGCTCCAGCTCCTCTTCAGTTGCTTCCGCCATGTGTCCTCCGTCACCCCGTCTTCAATTAACTAGGCAGCGGAAATGAACAAAAACGAAAAAGCTGCTGCCGAAATTACTGCGGTTGTTCTCAATGTTGCTTTTGCTTCTGTTTTTGGGGTTCAATTATGGTCAGGTAGGCCGCACTGCCGATTGGACCCGGCGGTTCGGCAGGCCCGCGCGTGGCACAGGGCAGGGGTGGCGAGGACAAGGCCTGACAGGCCATGCCTTTTCACGTGGGGGGTGGCGCTTGATAGCCAACCCGTGGTCATATGGCGTGGCTCAAACGTGGCTTATATACTTTTAGGCGTTATAAGCTAACGGATGCGATCATACCAACTCACATGCACCGGATCCCATCAGAACTCCGAAGTTAAGCGAGTTTGGGCGAGAGTAGTACTAGGATGGGTGACCTCCTGGGAAGTCCTCGTGTTGCATCCCTTCTTTTTGCCCTTTTGCCGTTCCAATTGCCGTGGGCGTTTGCTTTCCGTCGTCTTAGTCATCCGGCTGCCTTTCTTATTCCACGACCCAGTGACGCCGCGTGACAATCGACGCAAACTACGCTTAAATGCTCCTAGAAAGCCCGGGATTACCGCGAGAATTAAAATCGGAAAATAACATAGTTTCCGTAAATTGGAAAGGCCGGATTTCGGGCTAGTAAACGATGTCGGATGCCCGAAAAAGCCCGTGAGTCGCGGCAACGCAATGAGTTTTACTCGTGACGCCGTTCTCTTCAAATCGACGGTTCAGGGGCCCGATTCTGAGATCGGAGCCCGGATCTGCGGTTTACCCGATTTTCCGTTGCACGCGCGTCGCTCCAGCTCCTCTTCAGTTGCTTCCGCCATGTGTCCTCCGTCACCCCGTCTTCAATTAACTAGGCAGCGGAAAAGAACGAAAACGAAAAAGCTGCTGCCGAAATTGCTGCGGTTGTTCTCAATGTTGCTTTTGCTTCTGTTTTTGGGGTTCAATTATGGTCAGGTAGGCCGCACTGCCGATTGGACCCGGCGGTTCGGCAGGCCCGCGCGTGGCACAGGGCAGGGGTGGCGAGGACAAGGCCTGACAGGCCATGCCTTTTCACGTGGGGGGTGGCGCTTGATAGCCAACCCGTGGTCATATGGCGTGGCTCAAACGTGGCTTATACACTTTTAGGCGTTATAAGCTAACGGATGCGATCATACCAACTCACATGCACCGGATCCCATCAGAACTCCGAAGTTAAGCGAGTTTGGGCGAGAGTAGTACTAGGATGGGTGACCTCCTGGGAAGTCCTCGTGTTGCATCCCTTCTTTTTGCCCTTTTGCCGTTCCAATTGCCGTGGGCGTTTGCTTTCCGTCGTCTTAGTCATCCGGCTGCCTTTCTTATTCCACGACCCAGTGACGCCGCGTGACAATCGACGCAAACTACGCTTAAATGCTCCTAGAAAGCCCGGGATAACCGCGAGAATTAAAATCGGAAAATAACATAGTTTCCGTAAATTGGAAAGGCCGGATTTCGGCCTAGAAAACGATGTCGGATGCCCGAAAAAGCCCGTGAGTCATGGCAACGCAATGAGTTTTACTCGTGACGCCGTTCTCTTCAAATCGACGGTTCAGGGGCCCGATTCTGAGATCGGAGCCCGGATCTGCGGTTTACCCGATTTTCCGTTGCACGCGCGTCGCTCCAGCTCCTCTTCAGTTGCTTCCGCCATGTGTCCTCCGTCACCCCGTCTTCAATTAACTAGGCAGCGGAAATGAACGAAAACGAAAAAGCTGCTGCCGAAATTACTGCGGTTGTTCTCAATGTTGCTTTTGCTTCTGTTTTTGGGGTTCAATTATGGTCAGGTAGGCCGCACTGCCGATTGGACCCGGCGGTTCGGCAGGCCCGCGCGTGGCACAGGGCAGGGGTGGCGAGGACAAGGCCTGACAGGCCATGCCTTTTCACGTGGGGGGTGGCGCTTGATAGCCAACCCGTGGTCATATGGCGTGGCTCAAACGTGGCTTATACACTTTTAGGCGTTATAAGCTAACGGATGCGATCATACCAACTCACATGCACCGGATCCCATCAGAACTCCGAAGTTAAGCGAGTTTGGGCGAGAGTAGTACTAGGATGGGTGACCTCCTGGGAAGTCCTCGTGTTGCATCCCTTCTTTTTGCCCTTTTGCCGTTCCAATTGCCGTGGGCGTTTGCTTTCCGTCGTCTTAGTCATCCGGCTGCCTTTCTTATTCCACGACCCAGTGACGCCGCGTGACAATCGACGCAAACTACGCTTAAATGCTCCTAGAAAGCCCGGGATTACCGCGAGAATTAAAATCGGAAAATAACATAGTTTCCGTAAATTGGAAAGGCCGGATTTCGGGCTAGAAAACGATGTCGGATGCCCGAAAAAGCCCGTGAGTCATGGCAACGCAATGAGTTTTACTCGTGACGCCGTTCTCTTCAAATCGACGGTTCAGGGGCCCGATTCTGAGATCGGAGCCCGGATCTGCGGTTTACCCGATTTTCCGTTGCACGCGCGTCGCTCCAGCTCCTCTTCAGTTGCTTCCGCCATGTGTCCTCCGTCACCCCGTCTTCAATTAACTAGGCAGCGGAAATGAACGAAAACGAAAAAGCTGCTGCCGAAATTACTGCGGTTGTTCTCAATGTTGCTTTTGCTTCTGTTTTTGGGGTTCAATTATGGTCAGGTAGGCCGCACTGCCGATTGGACCCGGCGGTTCGGCAGGCCCGCGCGTGGCACAGGGCAGGGGTGGCGAGGACAAGGCCTGACAGGCCATGCCTTTTCACGTGGGGGGTGGCGCTTGATAGCCAACCCGTGGTCATATGGCGTGGCTCAAACGTGGCTTATACACTTTTAGGCGTTATAAGCTAACGGATGCGATCATACCAACTCACATGCACCGGATCCCATCAGAACTCCGAAGTTAAGCGAGTTTGGGCGAGAGTAGTACTAGGATGGGTGACCTCCTGGGAAGTCCTCGTGTTGCATCCCTTCTTTTTGCCCTTTTGCCGTTCCAATTGCCGTGGGCGTTTGCTTTCCGTCGTCTTAGTCATCCGGCTGCCTTTCTTATTCCACGACCCAGTGACGCCGCGTGACAATCGACGCAAACTACGCTTAAATGCTCCTAGAAAGCCCGGGATAACCGCGAGAATTAAAATCGGAAAATAACATAGTTTCCGTAAATTGGAAAGGCCGGATTTCGGCCTAGAAAACGATGTCGGATGCCCGAAAAAGCCCGTGAGTCATGGCAACGCAATGAGTTTTACTCGTGACGCCGTTCTCTTCAAATCGACGGTTCAGGGGCCCGATTCTGAGATCGGAGCCCGGATCTGCGGTTTACCCGATTTTCCGTTGCACGCGCGTCGCTCCAGCTCCTCTTCAGTTGCTTCCGCCATGTGTCCTCCGTCACCCCGTCTTCAATTAACTAGGCAGCGGAAATGAACGAAAATGAAAAAGCTGCTGCCGAAATTACTGCGGTTGTTCTCAATGTTGCTTTTGCTTCTGTTTTTGGGGTTCAATTATGGTCAGGTAGGCCGCACTGCCGATTGGACCCGGCGGTTCGGCAGGCCCACGCGTGGCACAGGGCAGGGGTGGCGAGGACAAGGCCTGACAGGCCATGCCTTTTCACGTGGGGGGTGGCGCTTGATAGCCAACCCGTGGTCATATGGCGTGGCTCAAACGTGGCTTATACACTTTTAGGCGTTATAAGCTAACGGATGCGATCATACCAACTCACATGCACCGGATCCCATCAGAACTCCGAAGTTAAGCGAGTTTGGGCGAGAGTAGTACTAGGATGGGTGACCTCCTGGGAAGTCCTCGTGTTGCATCCCTTCTTTTTGCCCTTTTGCCGTTCCAATTGCCGTGGGCGTTTGCTTTCCGTCGTCTTAGTCATCCGGCTGCCTTTCTTATTCCACGACCCAGTGACGCCGCGTGACAATCGACGCAAACTACGCTTAAATGCTCCTAGAAAGCCCGGGATAACCGCGAGAATTAAAATCGGAAAATAACATAGTTTCCGTAAATTGGAAAGGCCGGATTTCGGCCTAGAAAACGATGTCGGATGCCCGAAAAAGCCCGTGAGTCATGGCAACGCAATGAGTTTTACTCGTGACGCCGTTCTCTTCAAATCGACGGTTCAGGGGCCCGATTCTGAGATCGGAGCCCGGATCTGCGGTTTACCCGATTTTCCGTTGCACGCGCGTCGCTCCAGCTCCTCTTCAGTTGCTTCCGCCATGTGTCCTCCGTCACCCCGTCTTCAATTAACTAGGCAGCGGAAATGAACGAAAACGAAAAAGCTGCTGCCGAAATTACTGCGGTTGTTCTCAATGTTGCTTTTGCTTCTGTTTTTGGGGTTCAATTATGGTCAGGTAGGCCGCACTGCCGATTGGACCCGGCGGTTCGGCAGGCCCGCGCGTGGCACAGGGCAGGGGTGGCGAGGACAAGGCCTGACAGACCATGCCTTTTCACGTGGGGGGTGGCGCTTGATAGCCAACCCGTGGTCATATGGCGTGGCTCAAACGTGGCTTATATACTTTTAGGCGTTATAAGCTAACGGATGCGATCATACCAACTCACATGCACCGGATCCCATCAGAACTCCGAAGTTAAGCGAGTTTGGGCGAGAGTAGTACTAGGATGGGTGACCTCCTGGGAAGTCCTCGTGTTGCATCCCTTCTTTTTGCCCTTTTGCCGTTCCAATTGCCGTGGGCGTTTGCTTTCCGTCGTCTTAGTCATCCGGCTGCCTTTCTTATTCCACGACCCAGTGACGCCGCGTGACAATCGACGCAAACTACGCTTAAATGCTCCTAGAAAGCCCGGAATTACCGCGAGAATTAAAATCGGAAAATAACATAGTTTCCGTAAATTGGAAAGGCCGGATTTCGGGCTAGAAAACGATGTCGGATGCCCGAAAAAGCCCGTGAGTCATGGCAACGCAATGAGTTTTACTCGTGACGCCGTTCTCTTCAAATCGACGGTTCAGGGGCCCGATTCTGAGATCGGAGCCCGGATCTGCGGTTTACCCGATTTTCCGTTGCACGCGCGTCGCTCCAGCTCCTCTTCAGTTGCTTCCGCCATGTGTCCTCCGTCACCCCGTCTTCAATTAACTAGGCAGCGGAAATGAACGAAAACGAAAAAGCTGCTGCCGAAATTACTGCGGTTGTTCTCAATGTTGCTTTTGCTTCTGTTTTTGGGGTTCAATTATGGTCAGGTAGGCCGCACTGCCGATTGGACCCGGCGGTTCGGCAGGCCCGCGCGTGGCACAGGGCAGGGGTGGCGAGGACAAGGCCTGACAGGCCATGCCTTTTCACGTGGGGGGTGGCGCTTGATAGCCAACCCGTGGTCATATGGCGTGGCTCAAACGTGGCTTATACACTTTTAGGCGTTATAAGCTAACGGATGCGATCATACCAACTCACATGCACCGGATCCCATCAGAACTCCGAAGTTAAGCGAGTTTGGGCGAGAGTAGTACTAGGATGGGTGACCTCCTGGGAAGTCCTCGTGTTGCATCCCTTCTTTTTGCCCTTTTGCCGTTCCAATTGCCGTGGGCGTTTGCTTTCCGTCGTCTTAGTCATCCGGCTGCCTTTCTTATTCCACGACCCAGTGACGCCGCGTGACAATCGACGCAAACTACGCTTAAATGCTCCTAGAAAGCCCGGAATTACCGCGAGAATTAAAATCGGAAAATAACATAGTTTCCGTAAATTGGAAAGGCCGGATTTCGGGCTAGAAAACGATGTCGGATGCCCGAAAAAGCCCGTGAGTCATGGCAACGCAATGAGTTTTACTCGTGACGCCGTTCTCTTCAAATCGACGGTTCAGGGGCCCGATTCTGAGATCGGAGCCCGGATCTGCGGTTTACCCGATTTTCCGTTGCACGCGCGTCGCTCCAGCTCCTCTTCAGTTGCTTCCGCCATGTGTCCTCCGTCACCCCGTCTTCAATTAACTAGGCAGCGGAAATGAACGAAAACGAAAAAGCTGCTGCCGAAATTACTGCGGTTGTTCTCAATGTTGCTTTTGCTTCTGTTTTTGGGGTTCAATTATGGTCAGGTAGGCCGCACTGCCGATTGGACCCGGCGGTTCGGCAGGCCCGCGCGTGGCACAGGGCAGGGGTGGCGAGGACAAGGCCTGACAGGCCATGCCTTTTCACGTGGGGGGTGGCGCTTGATAGCCAACCCGTGGTCATATGGCGTGGCTCAAACGTGGCTTATACACTTTTAGGCGTTATAAGCTAACGGATGCGATCATACCAACTCACATGCACCGGATCCCATCAGAACTCCGAAGTTAAGCGAGTTTGGGCGAGAGTAGTACTAGGATGGGTGACCTCCTGGGAAGTCCTCGTGTTGCATCCCTTCTTTTTGCCCTTTTGCCGTTCCAATTGCCGTGGGCGTTTGCTTTCCGTCGTCTTAGTCATCCGGCTGCCTTTCTTATTCCACGACCCAGTGACGCCGCGTGACAATCGACGCAAACTACGCTTAAATGCTCCTAGAAAGCCCGGGATAACCGCGAGAATTAAAATCGGAAAATAACATAGTTTCCGTAAATTGGAAAGGCCGGATTTCGGCCTAGAAAACGATGTCGGATGCCCGAAAAAGCCCGTGAGTCATGGCAACGCAATGAGTTTTACTCGTGACGCCGTTCTCTTCAAATCGACGGTTCAGGGGCCCGATTCTGAGATCGGAGCCCGGATCTGCGGTTTACCCGATTTTCCGTTGCACGCGCGTCGCTCCAGCTCCTCTTCAGTTGCTTCCGCCATGTGTCCTCCGTCACCCCGTCTTCAATTAACTAGGCAGCGGAAATGAACGAAAACGAAAAAGCTGCTGCCGAAATTACTGCGGTTGTTCTCAATGTTGCTTTTGCTTCTGTTTTTGGGGTTCAATTATGGTCAGGTAGGCCGCACTGCCGATTGGACCCGGCGGTTCGGCAGGCCCGCGCGTGGCACAGGGCAGGGGTGGCGAGGACAAGGCCTGACAGGCCATGCCTTTTCACGTGGGGGGTGGCGCTTGATAGCCAACCCGTGGTCATATGGCGTGGCTCAAACGTGGCTTATATACTTTTAGGCGTTATAAGCTAACGGATGCGATCATACCAACTCACATGCACCGGATCCCATCAGAACTCCGAAGTTAAGCGAGTTTGGGCGAGAGTAGTACTAGGATGGGTGACCTCCTGGGAAGTCCTCGTGTTGCATCCCTTCTTTTTGCCCTTTTGCCGTTCCAATTGCCGTGGGCGTTTGCTTTCCGTCGTCTTAGTCATCCGGCTGCCTTTCTTATTCCACGACCCAGTGACGCCGCGTGACAATCGACGCAAACTACGCTTAAATGCTCCTAGAAAGCCCGGGATTACCGCGAGAATTAAAATCGGAAAATAACATAGTTTCCGTAAATTGGAAAGGCCGGATTTCGGGCTAGTAAACGATGTCGGATGCCCGAAAAAGCCCGTGAGTCATGGCAACGCAATGAGTTTTACTCGTGACGCCGTTCTCTTCAAATCGACGGTTCAGGGGCCCGATTCTGAGATCGGAGCCCGGATCTGCGGTTTACCCGATTTTCCGTTGCACGCGCGTCGCTCCAGCTCCTCTTCAGTTGCTTCCGCCATGTGTCCTCCGTCACCCCGTCTTCAATTAACTAGGCAGCGGAAATGAACGAAAACGAAAAAGCTGCTGCCGAAATTACTGCGGTTGTTCTCAATGTTGCTTTTGCTTCTGTTTTTGGGGTTCAATTATGGTCAGGTAGGCCGCACTGCCGATTGGACCCGGCGGTTCGGCAGGCCCGCGCGTGGCACAGGGCAGGGGTGGCGAGGACAAGGCCTGACAGGCCATGCCTTTTCACGTGGGGGGTGGCGCTTGATAGCCAACCCGTGGTCATATGGCGTGGCTCAAACGTGGCTTATATACTTTTAGGCGTTATAAGCTAACGGATGCGATCATACCAACTCACATGCACCGGATCCCATCAGAACTCCGAAGTTAAGCGAGTTTGGGCGAGAGTAGTACTAGGATGGGTGACCTCCTGGGAAGTCCTCGTGTTGCATCCCTTCTTTTTGCCCTTTTGCCGTTCCAATTGCCGTGGGCGTTTGCTTTCCGTCGTCTTAGTCATCCGGCTGCCTTTCTTATTCCACGACCCAGTGACGCCGCGTGACAATCGACGCAAACTACGCTTAAATGCTCCTAGAAAGCCCGGGATTACCGCGAGAATTAAAATCGGAAAATAACATAGTTTCCGTAAATTGGAAAGGCCGGATTTCGGGCTAGTAAACGATGTCGGATGCCCGAAAAAGCCCGTGAGTCGTGGCAACGCAATGAGTTTTACTCGTGACGCCGTTCTCTTCAAATCGACGGTTCAGGGGCCCGATTCTGAGATCGGAGCCCGGATCTGCGGTTTACCCGATTTTCCGTTGCACGCGCGTCGCTCCAGCTCCTCTTCAGTTGCTTCCGCCATGTGTCCTCCGTCACCCCGTCTTCAATTAACTAGGCAGCGGAAATGAACGAAAACGAAAAAGCTGCTGCCGAAATTACTGCGGTTGTTCTCAATGTTGCTTTTGCTTCTGTTTTTGGGGTTCAATTATGGTCAGGTAGGCCGCACTGCCGATTGGACCCGGCGGTTCGGCAGGCCCGCGCGTGGCACAGGGCAGGGGTGGCGAGGACAAGGCCTGACAGGCCATGCCTTTTCACGTGGGGGGTGGCGCTTGATAGCCAACCCGTGGTCATATGGCGTGGCTCAAACGTGGCTTATATACTTTTAGGCGTTATAAGCTAACGGATGCGATCATACCAACTCACATGCACCGGATCCCATCAGAACTCCGAAGTTAAGCGAGTTTGGGCGAGAGTAGTACTAGGATGGGTGACCTCCTGGGAAGTCCTCGTGTTGCATCCCTTCTTTTTGCCCTTTTGCCGTTCCAATTGCCGTGGGCGTTTGCTTTCCGTCGTCTTAGTCATCCGGCTGCCTTTCTTATTCCACGACCCAGTGACGCCGCGTGACAATCGACGCAAACTACGCTTAAATGCTCCTAGAAAGCCCGGGATTACCGCGAGAATTAAAATCGGAAAATAACATAGTTTCCGTAAATTGGAAAGGCCGGATTTCGGGCTAGTAAACGATGTCGGATGCCCGAAAAAGCCCGTGAGTCGTGGCAACGCAATGAGTTTTACTCGTGACGCCGTTCTCTTCAAATCGACGGTTCAGGGGCCCGATTCTGAGATCGGAGCCCGGATCTGCGGTTTACCCGATTTTCCGTTGCACGCGCGTCGCTCCAGCTCCTCTTCAGTTGCTTCCGCCATGTGTCCTCCGTCACCCCGTCTTCAATTAACTAGGCAGCGGAAATGAACGAAAACGAAAAAGCTGCTGCCGAAATTACTGCGGTTGTTCTCAATGTTGCTTTTGCTTCTGTTTTTGGGGTTCAATTATGGTCAGGTAGGCCGCACTGCCGATTGGACCCGGCGGTTCGGCAGGCCCGCGCGTGGCACAGGGCAGGGGTGGCGAGGACAAGGCCTGACAGGCCATGCCTTTTCACGTGGGGGGTGGCGCTTGATAGCCAACCCGTGGTCATATGGCGTGGCTCAAACGTGGCTTATATACTTTTAGGCGTTATAAGCTAACGGATGCGATCATACCAACTCACATGCACCGGATCCCATCAGAACTCCGAAGTTAAGCGAGTTTGGGCGAGAGTAGTACTAGGATGGGTGACCTCCTGGGAAGTCCTCGTGTTGCATCCCTTCTTTTTGCCCTTTTGCCGTTCCAATTGCCGTGGGCGTTTGCTTTCCGTCGTCTTAGTCATCCGGCTGCCTTTCTTATTCCACGACCCAGTGACGCCGCGTGACAATCGACGCAAACTACGCTTAAATGCTCCTAGAAAGCCCGGGATTACCGCGAGAATTAAAATCGGAAAATAACATAGTTTCCGTAAATTGGAAAGGCCGGATTTCGGGCTAGTAAACGATGTCGGATGCCCGAAAAAGCCCGTGAGTCATGGCAACGCAATGAGTTTTACTCGTGACGCCGTTCTCTTCAAATCGACGGTTCAGGGGCCCGATTCTGAGATCGGAGCCCGGATCTGCGGTTTACCCGATTTTCCGTTGCACGCGCGTCGCTCCAGCTCCTCTTCAGTTGCTTCCGCCATGTGTCCTCCGTCACCCCGTCTTCAATTAACTAGGCAGCGGAAATGAACGAAAACGAAAAAGCTGCTGCCGAAATTACTGCGGTTGTTCTCAATGTTGCTTTTGCTTCTGTTTTTGGGGTTCAATTATGGTCAGGTAGGCCGCACTGCCGATTGGACCCGGCGGTTCGGCAGGCCCGCGCGTGGCACAGGGCAGGGGTGGCGAGGACAAGGCCTGACAGGCCATGCCTTTTCACGTGGGGGGTGGCGCTTGATAGCCAACCCGTGGTCATATGGCGTGGCTCAAACGTGGCTTATATACTTTTAGGCGTTATAAGCTAACGGATGCGATCATACCAACTCACATGCACCGGATCCCATCAGAACTCCGAAGTTAAGCGAGTTTGGGCGAGAGTAGTACTAGGATGGGTGACCTCCTGGGAAGTCCTCGTGTTGCATCCCTTCTTTTTGCCCTTTTGCCGTTCCAATTGCCGTGGGCGTTTGCTTTCCGTCGTCTTAGTCATCCGGCTGCCTTTCTTATTCCACGACCCAGTGACGCCGCGTGACAATCGACGCAAACTACGCTTAAATGCTCCTAGAAAGCCCGGGATTACCGCGAGAATTAAAATCGGAAAATAACATAGTTTCCGTAAATTGGAAAGGCCGGATTTCGGGCTAGTAAACGATGTCGGATGCCCGAAAAAGCCCGTGAGTCATGGCAACGCAATGAGTTTTACTCGTGACGCCGTTCTCTTCAAATCGACGGTTCAGGGGCCCGATTCTGAGATCGGAGCCCGGATCTGCGGTTTACCCGATTTTCCGTTGCACGCGCGTCGCTCCAGCTCCTCTTCAGTTGCTTCCGCCATGTGTCCTCCGTCACCCCGTCTTCAATTAACTAGGCAGCGGAAATGAACGAAAACGAAAAAGCTGCTGCCGAAATTACTGCGGTTGTTCTCAATGTTGCTTTTGCTTCTGTTTTTGGGGTTCAATTATGGTCAGGTAGGCCGCACTGCCGATTGGACCCGGCGGTTCGGCAGGCCCGCGCGTGGCACAGGGCAGGGGTGGCGAGGACAAGGCCTGACAGGCCATGCCTTTTCACGTGGGGGGTGGCGCTTGATAGCCAACCCGTGGTCATATGGCGTGGCTCAAACGTGGCTTATATACTTTTAGGCGTTATAAGCTAACGGATGCGATCATACCAACTCACATGCACCGGATCCCATCAGAACTCCGAAGTTAAGCGAGTTTGGGCGAGAGTAGTACTAGGATGGGTGACCTCCTGGGAAGTCCTCGTGTTGCATCCCTTCTTTTTGCCCTTTTGCCGTTCCAATTGCCGTGGGCGTTTGCTTTCCGTCGTCTTAGTCATCCGGCTGCCTTTCTTATTCCACGACCCAGTGACGCCGCGTGACAATCGACGCAAACTACGCTTAAATGCTCCTAGAAAGCCCGGGATTACCGCGAGAATTAAAATCGGAAAATAACATAGTTTCCGTAAATTGGAAAGGCCGGATTTCGGGCTAGTAAACGATGTCGGATGCCCGAAAAAGCCCGTGAGTCATGGCAACGCAATGAGTTTTACTCGTGACGCCGTTCTCTTCAAATCGACGGTTCAGGGGCCCGATTCTGAGATCGGAGCCCGGATCTGCGGTTTACCCGATTTTCCGTTGCACGCGCGTCGCTCCAGCTCCTCTTCAGTTGCTTCCGCCATGTGTCCTCCGTCACCCCGTCTTCAATTAACTAGGCAGCGGAAATGAACGAAAACGAAAAAGCTGCTGCCGAAATTACTGCGGTTGTTCTCAATGTTGCTTTTGCTTCTGTTTTTGGGGTTCAATTATGGTCAGGTAGGCCGCACTGCCGATTGGACCCGGCGGTTCGGCAGGCCCGCGCGTGGCACAGGGCAGGGGTGGCGAGGACAAGGCCTGACAGGCCATGCCTTTTCACGTGGGGGGTGGCGCTTGATAGCCAACCCGTGGTCATATGGCGTGGCTCAAACGTGGCTTATATACTTTTAGGCGTTATAAGCTAACGGATGCGATCATACCAACTCACATGCACCGGATCCCATCAGAACTCCGAAGTTAAGCGAGTTTGGGCGAGAGTAGTACTAGGATGGGTGACCTCCTGGGAAGTCCTCGTGTTGCATCCCTTCTTTTTGCCCTTTTGCCGTTCCAATTGCCGTGGGCGTTTGCTTTCCGTCGTCTTAGTCATCCGGCTGCCTTTCTTATTCCACGACCCAGTGACGCCGCGTGACAATCGACGCAAACTACGCTTAAATGCTCCTAGAAAGCCCGGGATTACCGCGAGAATTAAAATCGGAAAAGAACATAGTTTCCGTAAATTGGAAAGGCCGGATTTCGGGCTAGTAAACGATGTCGGATGCCCGAAAAAGCCCGTGAGTCATGGCAACGCAATGAGTTTTACTCGTGACGCCGTTCTCTTCAAATCGACGGTTCAGGGGCCCGATTCTGAGATCGGAGCCCGGATCTGCGGTTTACCCGATTTTCCGTTGCACGCGCGTCGCTCCAGCTCCTCTTCAGTTGCTTCCGCCATGTGTCCTCCGTCACCCCGTCTTCAATTAACTAGGCAGCGGAAATGAACGAAAACGAAAAAGCTGCTGCCGAAATTACTGCGGTTGTTCTCAATGTTGCTTTTGCTTCTGTTTTTGGGGTTCAATTATGGTCAGGTAGGCCGCACTGCCGATTGGACCCGGCGGTTCGGCAGGCCCGCGCGTGGCACAGGGCAGGGGTGGCGAGGACAAGGCCTGACAGGCCATGCCTTTTCACGTGGGGGGTGGCGCTTGATAGCCAACCCGTGGTCATATGGCGTGGCTCAAACGTGGCTTATATACTTTTAGGCGTTATAAGCTAACGGATGCGATCATACCAACTCACATGCACCGGATCCCATCAGAACTCCGAAGTTAAGCGAGTTTGGGCGAGAGTAGTACTAGGATGGGTGACCTCCTGGGAAGTCCTCGTGTTGCATCCCTTCTTTTTGCCCTTTTGCCGTTCCAATTGCCGTGGGCGTTTGCTTTCCGTCGTCTTAGTCATCCGGCTGCCTTTCTTATTCCACGACCCAGTGACGCCGCGTGACAATCGACGCAAACTACGCTTAAATGCTCCTAGAAAGCCCGGGATTACCGCGAGAATTAAAATCGGAAAAGAACATAGTTTCCGTAAATTGGAAAGGCCGGATTTCGGGCTAGTAAACGATGTCGGATGCCCGAAAAAGCCCGTGAGTCATGGCAACGCAATGAGTTTTACTCGTGACGCCGTTCTCTTCAAATCGACGGTTCAGGGGCCCGATTCTGAGATCGGAGCCCGGATCTGCGGTTTACCCGATTTTCCGTTGCACGCGCGTCGCTCCAGCTCCTCTTCAGTTGCTTCCGCCATGTGTCCTCCGTCACCCCGTCTTCAATTAACTAGGCAGCGGAAATGAACGAAAACGAAAAAGCTGCTGCCGAAATTACTGCGGTTGTTCTCAATGTTGCTTTTGCTTCTGTTTTTGGGGTTCAATTATGGTCAGGTAGGCCGCACTGCCGATTGGACCCGGCGGTTCGGCAGGCCCGCGCGTGGCACAGGGCAGGGGTGGCGAGGACAAGGCCTGACAGGCCATGCCTTTTCACGTGGGGGGTGGCGCTTGATAGCCAACCCGTGGTCATATGGCGTGGCTCAAACGTGGCTTATATACTTTTAGGCGTTATAAGCTAACGGATGCGATCATACCAACTCACATGCACCGGATCCCATCAGAACTCCGAAGTTAAGCGAGTTTGGGCGAGAGTAGTACTAGGATGGGTGACCTCCTGGGAAGTCCTCGTGTTGCATCCCTTCTTTTTGCCCTTTTGCCGTTCCAATTGCCGTGGGCGTTTGCTTTCCGTCGTCTTAGTCATCCGGCTGCCTTTCTTATTCCACGACCCAGTGACGCCGCGTGACAATCGACGCAAACTACGCTTAAATGCTCCTAGAAAGCCCGGGATTACCGCGAGAATTAAAATCGGAAAATAACATAGTTTCCGTAAATTGGAAAGGCCGGATTTCGGGCTAGTAAACGATGTCGGATGCCCGAAAAAGCCCGTGAGTCATGGCAACGCAATGAGTTTTACTCGTGACGCCGTTCTCTTCAAATCGACGGTTCAGGGGCCCGATTCTGAGATCGGAGCCCGGATCTGCGGTTTACCCGATTTTCCGTTGCACGCGCGTCGCTCCAGCTCCTCTTCAGTTGCTTCCGCCATGTGTCCTCCGTCACCCCGTCTTCAATTAACTAGGCAGCGGAAATGAACGAAAACGAAAAAGCTGCTGCCGAAATTACTGCGGTTGTTCTCAATGTTGCTTTTGCTTCTGTTTTTGGGGTTCAATTATGGTCAGGTAGGCCGCACTGCCGATTGGACCCGGCGGTTCGGCAGGCCCGCGCGTGGCACAGGGCAGGGGTGGCGAGGACAAGGCCTGACAGGCCATGCCTTTTCACGTGGGGGGTGGCGCTTGATAGCCAACCCGTGGTCATATGGCGTGGCTCAAACGTGGCTTATATACTTTTAGGCGTTATAAGCTAACGGATGCGATCATACCAACTCACATGCACCGGATCCCATCAGAACTCCGAAGTTAAGCGAGTTTGGGCGAGAGTAGTACTAGGATGGGTGACCTCCTGGGAAGTCCTCGTGTTGCATCCCTTCTTTTTGCCCTTTTGCCGTTCCAATTGCCGTGGGCGTTTGCTTTCCGTCGTCTTAGTCATCCGGCTGCCTTTCTTATTCCACGACCCAGTGACGCCGCGTGACAATCGACGCAAACTACGCTTAAATGCTCCTAGAAAGCCCGGGATTACCGCGAGAATTAAAATCGGAAAATAACATAGTTTCCGTAAATTGGAAAGGCCGGATTTCGGGCTAGTAAACGATGTCGGATGCCCGAAAAAGCCCGTGAGTCATGGCAACGCAATGAGTTTTACTCGTGACGCCGTTCTCTTCAAATCGACGGTTCAGGGGCCCGATTCTGAGATCGGAGCCCGGATCTGCGGTTTACCCGATTTTCCGTTGCACGCGCGTCGCTCCAGCTCCTCTTCAGTTGCTTCCGCCATGTGTCCTCCGTCACCCCGTCTTCAATTAACTAGGCAGCGGAAATGAACGAAAACGAAAAAGCTGCTGCCGAAATTACTGCGGTTGTTCTCAATGTTGCTTTTGCTTCTGTTTTTGGGGTTCAATTATGGTCAGGTAGGCCGCACTGCCGATTGGACCCGGCGGTTCGGCAGGCCCGCGCGTGGCACAGGGCAGGGGTGGCGAGGACAAGGCCTGACAGGCCATGCCTTTTCACGTGGGGGGTGGCGCTTGATAGCCAACCCGTGGTCATATGGCGTGGCTCAAACGTGGCTTATATACTTTTAGGCGTTATAAGCTAACGGATGCGATCATACCAACTCACATGCACCGGATCCCATCAGAACTCCGAAGTTAAGCGAGTTTGGGCGAGAGTAGTACTAGGATGGGTGACCTCCTGGGAAGTCCTCGTGTTGCATCCCTTCTTTTTGCCCTTTTGCCGTTCCAATTGCCGTGGGCGTTTGCTTTCCGTCGTCTTAGTCATCCGGCTGCCTTTCTTATTCCACGACCCAGTGACGCCGCGTGACAATCGACGCAAACTACGCTTAAATGCTCCTAGAAAGCCCGGGATTACCGCGAGAATTAAAATCGGAAAATAACATAGTTTCCGTAAATTGGAAAGGCCGGATTTCGGGCTAGTAAACGATGTCGGATGCCCGAAAAAGCCCGTGAGTCATGGCAACGCAATGAGTTTTACTCGTGACGCCGTTCTCTTCAAATCGACGGTTCAGGGGCCCGATTCTGAGATCGGAGCCCGGATCTGCGGTTTACCCGATTTTCCGTTGCACGCGCGTCGCTCCAGCTCCTCTTCAGTTGCTTCCGCCATGTGTCCTCCGTCACCCCGTCTTCAATTAACTAGGCAGCGGAAATGAACGAAAACGAAAAAGCTGCTGCCGAAATTACTGCGGTTGTTCTCAATGTTGCTTTTGCTTCTGTTTTTGGGGTTCAATTATGGTCAGGTAGGCCGCACTGCCGATTGGACCCGGCGGTTCGGCAGGCCCGCGCGTGGCACAGGGCAGGGGTGGCGAGGACAAGGCCTGACAGGCCATGCCTTTTCACGTGGGGGGTGGCGCTTGATAGCCAACCCGTGGTCATATGGCGTGGCTCAAACGTGGCTTATATACTTTTAGGCGTTATAAGCTAACGGATGCGATCATACCAACTCACATGCACCGGATCCCATCAGAACTCCGAAGTTAAGCGAGTTTGGGCGAGAGTAGTACTAGGATGGGTGACCTCCTGGGAAGTCCTCGTGTTGCATCCCTTCTTTTTGCCCTTTTGCCGTTCCAATTGCCGTGGGCGTTTGCTTTCCGTCGTCTTAGTCATCCGGCTGCCTTTCTTATTCCACGACCCAGTGACGCCGCGTGACAATCGACGCAAACTACGCTTAAATGCTCCTAGAAAGCCCGGGATTACCGCGAGAATTAAAATCGGAAAATAACATAGTTTCCGTAAATTGGAAAGGCCGGATTTCGGGCTAGTAAACGATGTCGGATGCCCGAAAAAGCCCGTGAGTCATGGCAACGCAATGAGTTTTACTCGTGACGCCGTTCTCTTCAAATCGACGGTTCAGGGGCCCGATTCTGAGATCGGAGCCCGGATCTGCGGTTTACCCGATTTTCCGTTGCACGCGCGTCGCTCCAGCTCCTCTTCAGTTGCTTCCGCCATGTGTCCTCCGTCACCCCGTCTTCAATTAACTAGGCAGCGGAAATGAACGAAAACGAAAAAGCTGCTGCCGAAATTACTGCGGTTGTTCTCAATGTTGCTTTTGCTTCTGTTTTTGGGGTTCAATTATGGTCAGGTAGGCCGCACTGCCGATTGGACCCGGCGGTTCGGCAGGCCCGCGCGTGGCACAGGGCAGGGGTGGCGAGGACAAGGCCTGACAGGCCATGCCTTTTCACGTGGGGGGTGGCGCTTGATAGCCAACCCGTGGTCATATGGCGTGGCTCAAACGTGGCTTATATACTTTTAGGCGTTATAAGCTAACGGATGCGATCATACCAACTCACATGCACCGGATCCCATCAGAACTCCGAAGTTAAGCGAGTTTGGGCGAGAGTAGTACTAGGATGGGTGACCTCCTGGGAAGTCCTCGTGTTGCATCCCTTCTTTTTGCCCTTTTGCCGTTCCAATTGCCGTGGGCGTTTGCTTTCCGTCGTCTTAGTCATCCGGCTGCCTTTCTTATTCCACGACCCAGTGACGCCGCGTGACAATCGACGCAAACTACGCTTAAATGCTCCTAGAAAGCCCGGGATTACCGCGAGAATTAAAATCGGAAAATAACATAGTTTCCGTAAATTGGAAAGGCCGGATTTCGGGCTAGTAAACGATGTCGGATGCCCGAAAAAGCCCGTGAGTCATGGCAACGCAATGAGTTTTACTCGTGACGCCGTTCTCTTCAAATCGACGGTTCAGGGGCCCGATTCTGAGATCGGAGCCCGGATCTGCGGTTTACCCGATTTTCCGTTGCACGCGCGTCGCTCCAGCTCCTCTTCAGTTGCTTCCGCCATGTGTCCTCCGTCACCCCGTCTTCAATTAACTAGGCAGCGGAAATGAACGAAAACGAAAAAGCTGCTGCCGAAATTACTGCGGTTGTTCTCAATGTTGCTTTTGCTTCTGTTTTTGGGGTTCAATTATGGTCAGGTAGGCCGCACTGCCGATTGGACCCGGCGGTTCGGCAGGCCCGCGCGTGGCACAGGGCAGGGGTGGCGAGGACAAGGCCTGACAGGCCATGCCTTTTCACGTGGGGGGTGGCGCTTGATAGCCAACCCGTGGTCATATGGCGTGGCTCAAACGTGGCTTATATACTTTTAGGCGTTATAAGCTAACGGATGCGATCATACCAACTCACATGCACCGGATCCCATCAGAACTCCGAAGTTAAGCGAGTTTGGGCGAGAGTAGTACTAGGATGGGTGACCTCCTGGGAAGTCCTCGTGTTGCATCCCTTCTTTTTGCCCTTTTGCCGTTCCAATTGCCGTGGGCGTTTGCTTTCCGTCGTCTTAGTCATCCGGCTGCCTTTCTTATTCCACGACCCAGTGACGCCGCGTGACAATCGACGCAAACTACGCTTAAATGCTCCTAGAAAGCCCGGGATTACCGCGAGAATTAAAATCGGAAAATAACATAGTTTCCGTAAATTGGAAAGGCCGGATTTCGGGCTAGTAAACGATGTCGGATGCCCGAAAAAGCCCGTGAGTCATGGCAACGCAATGAGTTTACTTCTCGTGACGCCGTTCTCTTCAAATCGACGGTTCAGGGGCCCGATTCTGAGATCGGAGCCCGGATCTGCGGTTTACCCGATTTTCCGTTGCACGCGCGTCGCTCCAGCTCCTCTTCAGTTGCTTCCGCCATGTGTCCTCCGTCACCCCGTCTTCAATTAACTAGGCAGCGGAAATGAACGAAAACGAAAAAGCTGCTGCCGAAATTACTGCGGTTGTTCTCAATGTTGCTTTTGCTTCTGTTTTTGGGGTTCAATTATGGTCAGGTAGGCCGCACTGCCGATTGGACCCGGCGGTTCGGCAGGCCCGCGCGTGGCACAGGGCAGGGGTGGCGAGGACAAGGCCTGACAGGCCATGCCTTTTCACGTGGGGGGTGGCGCTTGATAGCCAACCCGTGGTCATATGGCGTGGCTCAAACGTGGCTTATATACTTTTAGGCGTTATAAGCTAACGGATGCGATCATACCAACTCACATGCACCGGATCCCATCAGAACTCCGAAGTTAAGCGAGTTTGGGCGAGAGTAGTACTAGGATGGGTGACCTCCTGGGAAGTCCTCGTGTTGCATCCCTTCTTTTTGCCCTTTTGCCGTTCCAATTGCCGTGGGCGTTTGCTTTCCGTCGTCTTAGTCATCCGGCTGCCTTTCTTATTCCACGACCCAGTGACGCCGCGTGACAATCGACGCAAACTACGCTTAAATGCTCCTAGAAAGCCCGGGATTACCGCGAGAATTAAAATCGGAAAATAACATAGTTTCCGTAAATTGGAAAGGCCGGATTTCGGGCTAGTAAACGATGTCGGATGCCCGAAAAAGCCCGTGAGTCATGGCAACGCAATGAGTTTACTTCTCGTGACGCCGTTCTCTTCAAATCGACGGTTCAGGGGCCCGATTCTGAGATCGGAGCCCGGATCTGCGGTTTACCCGATTTTCCGTTGCACGCGCGTCGCTCCAGCTCCTCTTCAGTTGCTTCCGCCATGTGTCCTCCGTCACCCCGTCTTCAATTAACTAGGCAGCGGAAATGAACGAAAACGAAAAAGCTGCTGCCGAAATTACTGCGGTTGTTCTCAATGTTGCTTTTGCTTCTGTTTTTGGGGTTCAATTATGGTCAGGTAGGCCGCACTGCCGATTGGACCCGGCGGTTCGGCAGGCCCGCGCGTGGCACAGGGCAGGGGTGGCGAGGACAAGGCCTGACAGGCCATGCCTTTTCACGTGGGGGGTGGCGCTTGATAGCCAACCCGTGGTCATATGGCGTGGCTCAAACGTGGCTTATATACTTTTAGGCGTTATAAGCTAACGGATGCGATCATACCAACTCACATGCACCGGATCCCATCAGAACTCCGAAGTTAAGCGAGTTTGGGCGAGAGTAGTACTAGGATGGGTGACCTCCTGGGAAGTCCTCGTGTTGCATCCCTTCTTTTTGCCCTTTTGCCGTTCCAATTGCCGTGGGCGTTTGCTTTCCGTCGTCTTAGTCATCCGGCTGCCTTTCTTATTCCACGACCCAGTGACGCCGCGTGACAATCGACGCAAACTACGCTTAAATGCTCCTAGAAAGCCCGGGATTACCGCGAGAATTAAAATCGGAAAATAACATAGTTTCCGTAAATTGGAAAGGCCGGATTTCGGGCTAGTAAACGATGTCGGATGCCCGAAAAAGCCCGTGAGTCATGGCAACGCAATGAGTTTTACTCGTGACGCCGTTCTCTTCAAATCGACGGTTCAGGGGCCCGATTCTGAGATCGGAGCCCGGATCTGCGGTTTACCCGATTTTCCGTTGCACGCGCGTCGCTCCAGCTCCTCTTCAGTTGCTTCCGCCATGTGTCCTCCGTCACCCCGTCTTCAATTAACTAGGCAGCAGAAATGAACGAAAACGAAAAAGCTGCTGCCGAAATTACTGCGGTTGTTCTCAATGTTGCTTTTGCTTCTGTTTTTGGGGTTCAATTATGGTCAGGTAGGCCGCACTGCCGATTGGACCCGGCGGTTCGGCAGGCCCGCGCGTGGCACAGGGCAGGGGTGGCGAGGACAAGGCCTGACAGGCCATGCCTTTTCACGTGGGGGGTGGCGCTTGATAGCCAACCCGTGGTCATATGGCGTGGCTCAAACGTGGCTTATATACTTTTAGGCGTTATAAGCTAACGGATGCGATCATACCAACTCACATGCACCGGATCCCATCAGAACTCCGAAGTTAAGCGAGTTTGGGCGAGAGTAGTACTAGGATGGGTGACCTCCTGGGAAGTCCTCGTGTTGCATCCCTTCTTTTTGCCCTTTTGCCGTTCCAATTGCCGTGGGCGTTTGCTTTCCGTCGTCTTAGTCATCCGGCTGCCTTTCTTATTCCACGACCCAGTGACGCCGCGTGACAATCGACGCAAACTACGCTTAAATGCTCCTAGAAAGCCCGGGATTACCGCGAGAATTAAAATCGGAAAATAACATAGTTTCCGTAAATTGGAAAGGCCGGATTTCGGGCTAGTAAACGATGTCGGATGCCCGAAAAAGCCCGTGAGTCATGGCAACGCAATGAGTTTTACTCGTGACGCCGTTCTCTTCAAATCGACGGTTCAGGGGCCCGATTCTGAGATCGGAGCCCGGATCTGCGGTTTACCCGATTTTCCGTTGCACGCGCGTCGCTCCAGCTCCTCTTCAGTTGCTTCCGCCATGTGTCCTCCGTCACCCCGTCTTCAATTAACTAGGCAGCAGAAATGAACGAAAACGAAAAAGCTGCTGCCGAAATTACTGCGGTTGTTCTCAATGTTGCTTTTGCTTCTGTTTTTGGGGTTCAATTATGGTCAGGTAGGCCGCACTGCCGATTGGACCCGGCGGTTCGGCAGGCCCGCGCGTGGCACAGGGCAGGGGTGGCGAGGACAAGGCCTGACAGGCCATGCCTTTTCACGTGGGGGGTGGCGCTTGATAGCCAACCCGTGGTCATATGGCGTGGCTCAAACGTGGCTTATATACTTTTAGGCGTTATAAGCTAACGGATGCGATCATACCAACTCACATGCACCGGATCCCATCAGAACTCCGAAGTTAAGCGAGTTTGGGCGAGAGTAGTACTAGGATGGGTGACCTCCTGGGAAGTCCTCGTGTTGCATCCCTTCTTTTTGCCCTTTTGCCGTTCCAATTGCCGTGGGCGTTTGCTTTCCGTCGTCTTAGTCATCCGGCTGCCTTTCTTATTCCACGACCCAGTGACGCCGCGTGACAATCGACGCAAACTACGCTTAAATGCTCCTAGAAAGCCCGGGATTACCGCGAGAATTAAAATCGGAAAATAACATAGTTTCCGTAAATTGGAAAGGCCGGATTTCGGGCTAGTAAACGATGTCGGATGCCCGAAAAAGCCCGTGAGTCATGGCAACGCAATGAGTTTTACTCGTGACGCCGTTCTCTTCAAATCGACGGTTCAGGGGCCCGATTCTGAGATCGGAGCCCGGATCTGCGGTTTACCCGATTTTCCGTTGCACGCGCGTCGCTCCAGCTCCTCTTCAGTTGCTTCCGCCATGTGTCCTCCGTCACCCCGTCTTCAATTAACTAGGCAGCGGAAATGAACGAAAACGAAAAAGCTGCTGCCGAAATTACTGCGGTTGTTCTCAATGTTGCTTTTGCTTCTGTTTTTGGGGTTCAATTATGGTCAGGTAGGCCGCACTGCCGATTGGACCCGGCGGTTCGGCAGGCCCGCGCGTGGCACAGGGCAGGGGTGGCGAGGACAAGGCCTGACAGGCCATGCCTTTTCACGTGGGGGGTGGCGCTTGATAGCCAACCCGTGGTCATATGGCGTGGCTCAAACGTGGCTTATATACTTTTAGGCGTTATAAGCTAACGGATGCGATCATACCAACTCACATGCACCGGATCCCATCAGAACTCCGAAGTTAAGCGAGTTTGGGCGAGAGTAGTACTAGGATGGGTGACCTCCTGGGAAGTCCTCGTGTTGCATCCCTTCTTTTTGCCCTTTTGCCGTTCCAATTGCCGTGGGCGTTTGCTTTCCGTCGTCTTAGTCATCCGGCTGCCTTTCTTATTCCACGACCCAGTGACGCCGCGTGACAATCGACGCAAACTACGCTTAAATGCTCCTAGAAAGCCCGGGATTACCGCGAGAATTAAAATCGGAAAATAACATAGTTTCCGTAAATTGGAAAGGCCGGATTTCGGGCTAGTAAACGATGTCGGATGCCCGAAAAAGCCCGTGAGTCATGGCAACGCAATGAGTTTACTTCTCGTGACGCCGTTCTCTTCAAATCGACGGTTCAGGGGCCCGATTCTGAGATCGGAGCCCGGATCTGCGGTTTACCCGATTTTCCGTTGCACGCGCGTCGCTCCAGCTCCTCTTCAGTTGCTTCCGCCATGTGTCCTCCGTCACCCCGTCTTCAATTAACTAGGCAGCGGAAATGAACGAAAACGAAAAAGCTGCTGCCGAAATTACTGCGGTTGTTCTCAATGTTGCTTTTGCTTCTGTTTTTGGGGTTCAATTATGGTCAGGTAGGCCGCACTGCCGATTGGACCCGGCGGTTCGGCAGGCCCGCGCGTGGCACAGGGCAGGGGTGGCGAGGACAAGGCCTGACAGGCCATGCCTTTTCACGTGGGGGGTGGCGCTTGATAGCCAACCCGTGGTCATATGGCGTGGCTCAAACGTGGCTTATATACTTTTAGGCGTTATAAGCTAACGGATGCGATCATACCAACTCACATGCACCGGATCCCATCAGAACTCCGAAGTTAAGCGAGTTTGGGCGAGAGTAGTACTAGGATGGGTGACCTCCTGGGAAGTCCTCGTGTTGCATCCCTTCTTTTTGCCCTTTTGCCGTTCCAATTGCCGTGGGCGTTTGCTTTCCGTCGTCTTAGTCATCCGGCTGCCTTTCTTATTCCACGACCCAGTGACGCCGCGTGACAATCGACGCAAACTACGCTTAAATGCTCCTAGAAAGCCCGGGATTACCGCGAGAATTAAAATCGGAAAATAACAT
Source organism: Prunus campanulata (assembly GCA_034190965.1). NCBI lineage: Eukaryota > Viridiplantae > Streptophyta > Magnoliopsida > Rosales > Rosaceae > Prunus > Prunus campanulata. Next base: position 4,449,592 of record CM067214.1, on the reverse strand, counting down.
AGTTTCCGTAAATTGGAAAGGCCGGATTTCGGGCTAGTAAACGATGTCGGATGCCCGAAAAAGCCCGTGAGTCATGGCAACGCAATGAGTTTACTTCTCGTGACGCCGTTCTCTTCAAATCGACGGTTCAGGGGCCCGATTCTGAGATCGGAGCCCGGATCTGCGGTTTACCCGATTTTCCGTTGCACGCGCGTCGCTCCAGCTCCTCTTCAGTTGCTTCCGCCATGTGTCCTCCGTCACCCCGTCTTCAATTAACTAGGCAGCGGAAATGAACGAAAACGAAAAAGCTGCTGCCGAAATTACTGCGGTTGTTCTCAATGTTGCTTTTGCTTCTGTTTTTGGGGTTCAATTATGGTCAGGTAGGCCGCACTGCCGATTGGACCCGGCGGTTCGGCAGGCCCGCGCGTGGCACAGGGCAGGGGTGGCGAGGACAAGGCCTGACAGGCCATGCCTTTTCACGTGGGGGGTGGCGCTTGATAGCCAACCCGTGGTCATATGGCGTGGCTCAAACGTGGCTTATATACTTTTAGGCGTTATAAGCTAACGGATGCGATCATACCAACTCACATGCACCGGATCCCATCAGAACTCCGAAGTTAAGCGAGTTTGGGCGAGAGTAGTACTAGGATGGGTGACCTCCTGGGAAGTCCTCGTGTTGCATCCCTTCTTTTTGCCCTTTTGCCGTTCCAATTGCCGTGGGCGTTTGCTTTCCGTCGTCTTAGTCATCCGGCTGCCTTTCTTATTCCACGACCCAGTGACGCCGCGTGACAATCGACGCAAACTACGCTTAAATGCTCCTAGAAAGCCCGGGATTACCGCGAGAATTAAAATCGGAAAATAACATAGTTTCCGTAAATTGGAAAGGCCGGATTTCGGGCTAGTAAACGATGTCGGATGCCCGAAAAAGCCCGTGAGTCATGGCAACGCAATGAGTTTTACTCGTGACGCCGTTCTCTTCAAATCGACGGTTCAGGGGCCCGATTCTGAGATCGGAGCCCGGATCTGCGGTTTACCCGATTTTCCGTTGCACGCGCGTCGCTCCAGCTCCTCTTCAGTTGCTTCCGCCATGTGTCCTCCGTCACCCCGTCTTCAATTAACTAGGCAGCGGAAATGAACGAAAACGAAAAAGCTGCTGCCGAAATTACTGCGGTTGTTCTCAATGTTGCTTTTGCTTCTGTTTTTGGGGTTCAATTATGGTCAGGTAGGCCGCACTGCCGATTGGACCCGGCGGTTCGGCAGGCCCGCGCGTGGCACAGGGCAGGGGTGGCGAGGACAAGGCCTGACAGGCCATGCCTTTTCACGTGGGGGGTGGCGCTTGATAGCCAACCCGTGGTCATATGGCGTGGCTCAAACGTGGCTTATATACTTTTAGGCGTTATAAGCTAACGGATGCGATCATACCAACTCACATGCACCGGATCCCATCAGAACTCCGAAGTTAAGCGAGTTTGGGCGAGAGTAGTACTAGGATGGGTGACCTCCTGGGAAGTCCTCGTGTTGCATCCCTTCTTTTTGCCCTTTTGCCGTTCCAATTGCCGTGGGCGTTTGCTTTCCGTCGTCTTAGTCATCCGGCTGCCTTTCTTATTCCACGACCCAGTGACGCCGCGTGACAATCGACGCAAACTACGCTTAAATGCTCCTAGAAAGCCCGGGATTACCGCGAGAATTAAAATCGGAAAATAACATAGTTTCCGTAAATTGGAAAGGCCGGATTTCGGGCTAGTAAACGATGTCGGATGCCCGAAAAAGCCCGTGAGTCATGGCAACGCAATGAGTTTACTTCTCGTGACGCCGTTCTCTTCAAATCGACGGTTCAGGGGCCCGATTCTGAGATCGGAGCCCGGATCTGCGGTTTACCCGATTTTCCGTTGCACGCGCGTCGCTCCAGCTCCTCTTCAGTTGCTTCCGCCATGTGTCCTCCGTCACCCCGTCTTCAATTAACTAGGCAGCGGAAATGAACGAAAACGAAAAAGCTGCTGCCGAAATTACTGCGGTTGTTCTCAATGTTGCTTTTGCTTCTGTTTTTGGGGTTCAATTATGGTCAGGTAGGCCGCACTGCCGATTGGACCCGGCGGTTCGGCAGGCCCGCGCGTGGCACAGGGCAGGGGTGGCGAGGACAAGGCCTGACAGGCCATGCCTTTTCACGTGGGGGGTGGCGCTTGATAGCCAACCCGTGGTCATATGGCGTGGCTCAAACGTGGCTTATATACTTTTAGGCGTTATAAGCTAACGGATGCGATCATACCAACTCACATGCACCGGATCCCATCAGAACTCCGAAGTTAAGCGAGTTTGGGCGAGAGTAGTACTAGGATGGGTGACCTCCTGGGAAGTCCTCGTGTTGCATCCCTTCTTTTTGCCCTTTTGCCGTTCCAATTGCCGTGGGCGTTTGCTTTCCGTCGTCTTAGTCATCCGGCTGCCTTTCTTATTCCACGACCCAGTGACGCCGCGTGACAATCGACGCAAACTACGCTTAAATGCTCCTAGAAAGCCCGGGATTACCGCGAGAATTAAAATCGGAAAATAACATAGTTTCCGTAAATTGGAAAGGCCGGATTTCGGGCTAGTAAACGATGTCGGATGCCCGAAAAAGCCCGTGAGTCATGGCAACGCAATGAGTTTACTTCTCGTGACGCCGTTCTCTTCAAATCGACGGTTCAGGGGCCCGATTCTGAGATCGGAGCCCGGATCTGCGGTTTACCCGATTTTCCGTTGCACGCGCGTCGCTCCAGCTCCTCTTCAGTTGCTTCCGCCATGTGTCCTCCGTCACCCCGTCTTCAATTAACTAGGCAGCGGAAATGAACGAAAACGAAAAAGCTGCTGCCGAAATTACTGCGGTTGTTCTCAATGTTGCTTTTGCTTCTGTTTTTGGGGTTCAATTATGGTCAGGTAGGCCGCACTGCCGATTGGACCCGGCGGTTCGGCAGGCCCGCGCGTGGCACAGGGCAGGGGTGGCGAGGACAAGGCCTGACAGGCCATGCCTTTTCACGTGGGGGGTGGCGCTTGATAGCCAACCCGTGGTCATATGGCGTGGCTCAAACGTGGCTTATATACTTTTAGGCGTTATAAGCTAACGGATGCGATCATACCAACTCACATGCACCGGATCCCATCAGAACTCCGAAGTTAAGCGAGTTTGGGCGAGAGTAGTACTAGGATGGGTGACCTCCTGGGAAGTCCTCGTGTTGCATCCCTTCTTTTTGCCCTTTTGCCGTTCCAATTGCCGTGGGCGTTTGCTTTCCGTCGTCTTAGTCATCCGGCTGCCTTTCTTATTCCACGACCCAGTGACGCCGCGTGACAATCGACGCAAACTACGCTTAAATGCTCCTAGAAAGCCCGGGATTACCGCGAGAATTAAAATCGGAAAATAACATAGTTTCCGTAAATTGGAAAGGCCGGATTTCGGGCTAGTAAACGATGTCGGATGCCCGAAAAAGCCCGTGAGTCATGGCAACGCAATGAGTTTTACTCGTGACGCCGTTCTCTTCAAATCGACGGTTCAGGGGCCCGATTCTGAGATCGGAGCCCGGATCTGCGGTTTACCCGATTTTCCGTTGCACGCGCGTCGCTCCAGCTCCTCTTCAGTTGCTTCCGCCATGTGTCCTCCGTCACCCCGTCTTCAATTAACTAGGCAGCAGAAATGAACGAAAACGAAAAAGCTGCTGCCGAAATTACTGCGGTTGTTCTCAATGTTGCTTTTGCTTCTGTTTTTGGGGTTCAATTATGGTCAGGTAGGCCGCACTGCCGATTGGACCCGGCGGTTCGGCAGGCCCGCGCGTGGCACAGGGCAGGGGTGGCGAGGACAAGGCCTGACAGGCCATGCCTTTTCACGTGGGGGGTGGCGCTTGATAGCCAACCCGTGGTCATATGGCGTGGCTCAAACGTGGCTTATATACTTTTAGGCGTTATAAGCTAACGGATGCGATCATACCAACTCACATGCACCGGATCCCATCAGAACTCCGAAGTTAAGCGAGTTTGGGCGAGAGTAGTACTAGGATGGGTGACCTCCTGGGAAGTCCTCGTGTTGCATCCCTTCTTTTTGCCCTTTTGCCGTTCCAATTGCCGTGGGCGTTTGCTTTCCGTCGTCTTAGTCATCCGGCTGCCTTTCTTATTCCACGACCCAGTGACGCCGCGTGACAATCGACGCAAACTACGCTTAAATGCTCCTAGAAAGCCCGGGATTACCGCGAGAATTAAAATCGGAAAATAACATAGTTTCCGTAAATTGGAAAGGCCGGATTTCGGGCTAGTAAACGATGTCGGATGCCCGAAAAAGCCCGTGAGTCATGGCAACGCAATGAGTTTTACTCGTGACGCCGTTCTCTTCAAATCGACGGTTCAGGGGCCCGATTCTGAGATCGGAGCCCGGATCTGCGGTTTACCCGATTTTCCGTTGCACGCGCGTCGCTCCAGCTCCTCTTCAGTTGCTTCCGCCATGTGTCCTCCGTCACCCCGTCTTCAATTAACTAGGCAGCGGAAATGAACGAAAACGAAAAAGCTGCTGCCGAAATTACTGCGGTTGTTCTCAATGTTGCTTTTGCTTCTGTTTTTGGGGTTCAATTATGGTCAGGTAGGCCGCACTGCCGATTGGACCCGGCGGTTCGGCAGGCCCGCGCGTGGCACAGGGCAGGGGTGGCGAGGACAAGGCCTGACAGGCCATGCCTTTTCACGTGGGGGGTGGCGCTTGATAGCCAACCCGTGGTCATATGGCGTGGCTCAAACGTGGCTTATATACTTTTAGGCGTTATAAGCTAACGGATGCGATCATACCAACTCACATGCACCGGATCCCATCAGAACTCCGAAGTTAAGCGAGTTTGGGCGAGAGTAGTACTAGGATGGGTGACCTCCTGGGAAGTCCTCGTGTTGCATCCCTTCTTTTTGCCCTTTTGCCGTTCCAATTGCCGTGGGCGTTTGCTTTCCGTCGTCTTAGTCATCCGGCTGCCTTTCTTATTCCACGACCCAGTGACGCCGCGTGACAATCGACGCAAACTACGCTTAAATGCTCCTAGAAAGCCCGGGATTACCGCGAGAATTAAAATCGGAAAATAACATAGTTTCCGTAAATTGGAAAGGCCGGATTTCGGGCTAGTAAACGATGTCGGATGCCCGAAAAAGCCCGTGAGTCATGGCAACGCAATGAGTTTACTTCTCGTGACGCCGTTCTCTTCAAATCGACGGTTCAGGGGCCCGATTCTGAGATCGGAGCCCGGATCTGCGGTTTACCCGATTTTCCGTTGCACGCGCGTCGCTCCAGCTCCTCTTCAGTTGCTTCCGCCATGTGTCCTCCGTCACCCCGTCTTCAATTAACTAGGCAGCGGAAATGAACGAAAACGAAAAAGCTGCTGCCGAAATTACTGCGGTTGTTCTCAATGTTGCTTTTGCTTCTGTTTTTGGGGTTCAATTATGGTCAGGTAGGCCGCACTGCCGATTGGACCCGGCGGTTCGGCAGGCCCGCGCGTGGCACAGGGCAGGGGTGGCGAGGACAAGGCCTGACAGGCCATGCCTTTTCACGTGGGGGGTGGCGCTTGATAGCCAACCCGTGGTCATATGGCGTGGCTCAAACGTGGCTTATATACTTTTAGGCGTTATAAGCTAACGGATGCGATCATACCAACTCACATGCACCGGATCCCATCAGAACTCCGAAGTTAAGCGAGTTTGGGCGAGAGTAGTACTAGGATGGGTGACCTCCTGGGAAGTCCTCGTGTTGCATCCCTTCTTTTTGCCCTTTTGCCGTTCCAATTGCCGTGGGCGTTTGCTTTCCGTCGTCTTAGTCATCCGGCTGCCTTTCTTATTCCACGACCCAGTGACGCCGCGTGACAATCGACGCAAACTACGCTTAAATGCTCCTAGAAAGCCCGGGATTACCGCGAGAATTAAAATCGGAAAATAACATAGTTTCCGTAAATTGGAAAGGCCGGATTTCGGGCTAGTAAACGATGTCGGATGCCCGAAAAAGCCCGTGAGTCATGGCAACGCAATGAGTTTACTTCTCGTGACGCCGTTCTCTTCAAATCGACGGTTCAGGGGCCCGATTCTGAGATCGGAGCCCGGATCTGCGGTTTACCCGATTTTCCGTTGCACGCGCGTCGCTCCAGCTCCTCTTCAGTTGCTTCCGCCATGTGTCCTCCGTCACCCCGTCTTCAATTAACTAGGCAGCGGAAATGAACGAAAACGAAAAAGCTGCTGCCGAAATTACTGCGGTTGTTCTCAATGTTGCTTTTGCTTCTGTTTTTGGGGTTCAATTATGGTCAGGTAGGCCGCACTGCCGATTGGACCCGGCGGTTCGGCAGGCCCGCGCGTGGCACAGGGCAGGGGTGGCGAGGACAAGGCCTGACAGGCCATGCCTTTTCACGTGGGGGGTGGCGCTTGATAGCCAACCCGTGGTCATATGGCGTGGCTCAAACGTGGCTTATATACTTTTAGGCGTTATAAGCTAACGGATGCGATCATACCAACTCACATGCACCGGATCCCATCAGAACTCCGAAGTTAAGCGAGTTTGGGCGAGAGTAGTACTAGGATGGGTGACCTCCTGGGAAGTCCTCGTGTTGCATCCCTTCTTTTTGCCCTTTTGCCGTTCCAATTGCCGTGGGCGTTTGCTTTCCGTCGTCTTAGTCATCCGGCTGCCTTTCTTATTCCACGACCCAGTGACGCCGCGTGACAATCGACGCAAACTACGCTTAAATGCTCCTAGAAAGCCCGGGATTACCGCGAGAATTAAAATCGGAAAATAACATAGTTTCCGTAAATTGGAAAGGCCGGATTTCGGGCTAGTAAACGATGTCGGATGCCCGAAAAAGCCCGTGAGTCATGGCAACGCAATGAGTTTACTTCTCGTGACGCCGTTCTCTTCAAATCGACGGTTCAGGGGCCCGATTCTGAGATCGGAGCCCGGATCTGCGGTTTACCCGATTTTCCGTTGCACGCGCGTCGCTCCAGCTCCTCTTCAGTTGCTTCCGCCATGTGTCCTCCGTCACCCCGTCTTCAATTAACTAGGCAGCGGAAATGAACGAAAACGAAAAAGCTGCTGCCGAAATTACTGCGGTTGTTCTCAATGTTGCTTTTGCTTCTGTTTTTGGGGTTCAATTATGGTCAGGTAGGCCGCACTGCCGATTGGACCCGGCGGTTCGGCAGGCCCGCGCGTGGCACAGGGCAGGGGTGGCGAGGACAAGGCCTGACAGGCCATGCCTTTTCACGTGGGGGGTGGCGCTTGATAGCCAACCCGTGGTCATATGGCGTGGCTCAAACGTGGCTTATATACTTTTAGGCGTTATAAGCTAACGGATGCGATCATACCAACTCACATGCACCGGATCCCATCAGAACTCCGAAGTTAAGCGAGTTTGGGCGAGAGTAGTACTAGGATGGGTGACCTCCTGGGAAGTCCTCGTGTTGCATCCCTTCTTTTTGCCCTTTTGCCGTTCCAATTGCCGTGGGCGTTTGCTTTCCGTCGTCTTAGTCATCCGGCTGCCTTTCTTATTCCACGACCCAGTGACGCCGCGTGACAATCGACGCAAACTACGCTTAAATGCTCCTAGAAAGCCCGGGATTACCGCGAGAATTAAAATCGGAAAATAACATAGTTTCCGTAAATTGGAAAGGCCGGATTTCGGGCTAGTAAACGATGTCGGATGCCCGAAAAAGCCCGTGAGTCATGGCAACGCAATGAGTTTACTTCTCGTGACGCCGTTCTCTTCAAATCGACGGTTCAGGGGCCCGATTCTGAGATCGGAGCCCGGATCTGCGGTTTACCCGATTTTCCGTTGCACGCGCGTCGCTCCAGCTCCTCTTCAGTTGCTTCCGCCATGTGTCCTCCGTCACCCCGTCTTCAATTAACTAGGCAGCGGAAATGAACGAAAACGAAAAAGCTGCTGCCGAAATTACTGCGGTTGTTCTCAATGTTGCTTTTGCTTCTGTTTTTGGGGTTCAATTATGGTCAGGTAGGCCGCACTGCCGATTGGACCCGGCGGTTCGGCAGGCCCGCGCGTGGCACAGGGCAGGGGTGGCGAGGACAAGGCCTGACAGGCCATGCCTTTTCACGTGGGGGGTGGCGCTTGATAGCCAACCCGTGGTCATATGGCGTGGCTCAAACGTGGCTTATATACTTTTAGGCGTTATAAGCTAACGGATGCGATCATACCAACTCACATGCACCGGATCCCATCAGAACTCCGAAGTTAAGCGAGTTTGGGCGAGAGTAGTACTAGGATGGGTGACCTCCTGGGAAGTCCTCGTGTTGCATCCCTTCTTTTTGCCCTTTTGCCGTTCCAATTGCCGTGGGCGTTTGCTTTCCGTCGTCTTAGTCATCCGGCTGCCTTTCTTATTCCACGACCCAGTGACGCCGCGTGACAATCGACGCAAACTACGCTTAAATGCTCCTAGAAAGCCCGGGATTACCGCGAGAATTAAAATCGGAAAATAACATAGTTTCCGTAAATTGGAAAGGCCGGATTTCGGGCTAGTAAACGATGTCGGATGCCCGAAAAAGCCCGTGAGTCATGGCAACGCAATGAGTTTACTTCTCGTGACGCCGTTCTCTTCAAATCGACGGTTCAGGGGCCCGATTCTGAGATCGGAGCCCGGATCTGCGGTTTACCCGATTTTCCGTTGCACGCGCGTCGCTCCAGCTCCTCTTCAGTTGCTTCCGCCATGTGTCCTCCGTCACCCCGTCTTCAATTAACTAGGCAGCGGAAATGAACGAAAACGAAAAAGCTGCTGCCGAAATTACTGCGGTTGTTCTCAATGTTGCTTTTGCTTCTGTTTTTGGGGTTCAATTATGGTCAGGTAGGCCGCACTGCCGATTGGACCCGGCGGTTCGGCAGGCCCGCGCGTGGCACAGGGCAGGGGTGGCGAGGACAAGGCCTGACAGGCCATGCCTTTTCACGTGGGGGGTGGCGCTTGATAGCCAACCCGTGGTCATATGGCGTGGCTCAAACGTGGCTTATATACTTTTAGGCGTTATAAGCTAACGGATGCGATCATACCAACTCACATGCACCGGATCCCATCAGAACTCCGAAGTTAAGCGAGTTTGGGCGAGAGTAGTACTAGGATGGGTGACCTCCTGGGAAGTCCTCGTGTTGCATCCCTTCTTTTTGCCCTTTTGCCGTTCCAATTGCCGTGGGCGTTTGCTTTCCGTCGTCTTAGTCATCCGGCTGCCTTTCTTATTCCACGACCCAGTGACGCCGCGTGACAATCGACGCAAACTACGCTTAAATGCTCCTAGAAAGCCCGGGATTACCGCGAGAATTAAAATCGGAAAATAACATAGTTTCCGTAAATTGGAAAGGCCGGATTTCGGGCTAGTAAACGATGTCGGATGCCCGAAAAAGCCCGTGAGTCATGGCAACGCAATGAGTTTTACTCGTGACGCCGTTCTCTTCAAATCGACGGTTCAGGGGCCCGATTCTGAGATCGGAGCCCGGATCTGCGGTTTACCCGATTTTCCGTTGCACGCGCGTCGCTCCAGCTCCTCTTCAGTTGCTTCCGCCATGTGTCCTCCGTCACCCCGTCTTCAATTAACTAGGCAGCGGAAATGAACGAAAACGAAAAAGCTGCTGCCGAAATTACTGCGGTTGTTCTCAATGTTGCTTTTGCTTCTGTTTTTGGGGTTCAATTATGGTCAGGTAGGCCGCACTGCCGATTGGACCCGGCGGTTCGGCAGGCCCGCGCGTGGCACAGGGCAGGGGTGGCGAGGACAAGGCCTGACAGGCCATGCCTTTTCACGTGGGGGGTGGCGCTTGATAGCCAACCCGTGGTCATATGGCGTGGCTCAAACGTGGCTTATATACTTTTAGGCGTTATAAGCTAACGGATGCGATCATACCAACTCACATGCACCGGATCCCATCAGAACTCCGAAGTTAAGCGAGTTTGGGCGAGAGTAGTACTAGGATGGGTGACCTCCTGGGAAGTCCTCGTGTTGCATCCCTTCTTTTTGCCCTTTTGCCGTTCCAATTGCCGTGGGCGTTTGCTTTCCGTCGTCTTAGTCATCCGGCTGCCTTTCTTATTCCACGACCCAGTGACGCCGCGTGACAATCGACGCAAACTACGCTTAAATGCTCCTAGAAAGCCCGGGATTACCGCGAGAATTAAAATCGGAAAATAACATAGTTTCCGTAAATTGGAAAGGCCGGATTTCGGGCTAGTAAACGATGTCGGATGCCCGAAAAAGCCCGTGAGTCATGGCAACGCAATGAGTTTTACTCGTGACGCCGTTCTCTTCAAATCGACGGTTCAGGGGCCCGATTCTGAGATCGGAGCCCGGATCTGCGGTTTACCCGATTTTCCGTTGCACGCGCGTCGCTCCAGCTCCTCTTCAGTTGCTTCCGCCATGTGTCCTCCGTCACCCCGTCTTCAATTAACTAGGCAGCGGAAATGAACGAAAACGAAAAAGCTGCTGCCGAAATTACTGCGGTTGTTCTCAATGTTGCTTTTGCTTCTGTTTTTGGGGTTCAATTATGGTCAGGTAGGCCGCACTGCCGATTGGACCCGGCGGTTCGGCAGGCCCGCGCGTGGCACAGGGCAGGGGTGGCGAGGACAAGGCCTGACAGGCCATGCCTTTTCACGTGGGGGGTGGCGCTTGATAGCCAACCCGTGGTCATATGGCGTGGCTCAAACGTGGCTTATATACTTTTAGGCGTTATAAGCTAACGGATGCGATCATACCAACTCACATGCACCGGATCCCATCAGAACTCCGAAGTTAAGCGAGTTTGGGCGAGAGTAGTACTAGGATGGGTGACCTCCTGGGAAGTCCTCGTGTTGCATCCCTTCTTTTTGCCCTTTTGCCGTTCCAATTGCCGTGGGCGTTTGCTTTCCGTCGTCTTAGTCATCCGGCTGCCTTTCTTATTCCACGACCCAGTGACGCCGCGTGACAATCGACGCAAACTACGCTTAAATGCTCCTAGAAAGCCCGGGATTACCGCGAGAATTAAAATCGGAAAATAACATAGTTTCCGTAAATTGGAAAGGCCGGATTTCGGGCTAGTAAACGATGTCGGATGCCCGAAAAAGCCCGTGAGTCATGGCAACGCAATGAGTTTTACTCGTGACGCCGTTCTCTTCAAATCGACGGTTCAGGGGCCCGATTCTGAGATCGGAGCCCGGATCTGCGGTTTACCCGATTTTCCGTTGCACGCGCGTCGCTCCAGCTCCTCTTCAGTTGCTTCCGCCATGTGTCCTCCGTCACCCCGTCTTCAATTAACTAGGCAGCGGAAATGAACGAAAACGAAAAAGCTGCTGCCGAAATTACTGCGGTTGTTCTCAATGTTGCTTTTGCTTCTGTTTTTGGGGTTCAATTATGGTCAGGTAGGCCGCACTGCCGATTGGACCCGGCGGTTCGGCAGGCCCGCGCGTGGCACAGGGCAGGGGTGGCGAGGACAAGGCCTGACAGGCCATGCCTTTTCACGTGGGGGGTGGCGCTTGATAGCCAACCCGTGGTCATATGGCGTGGCTCAAACGTGGCTTATATACTTTTAGGCGTTATAAGCTAACGGATGCGATCATACCAACTCACATGCACCGGATCCCATCAGAACTCCGAAGTTAAGCGAGTTTGGGCGAGAGTAGTACTAGGATGGGTGACCTCCTGGGAAGTCCTCGTGTTGCATCCCTTCTTTTTGCCCTTTTGCCGTTCCAATTGCCGTGGGCGTTTGCTTTCCGTCGTCTTAGTCATCCGGCTGCCTTTCTTATTCCACGACCCAGTGACGCCGCGTGACAATCGACGCAAACTACGCTTAAATGCTCCTAGAAAGCCCGGGATTACCGCGAGAATTAAAATCGGAAAATAACATAGTTTCCGTAAATTGGAAAGGCCGGATTTCGGGCTAGTAAACGATGTCGGATGCCCGAAAAAGCCCGTGAGTCATGGCAACGCAATGAGTTTTACTCGTGACGCCGTTCTCTTCAAATCGACGGTTCAGGGGCCCGATTCTGAGATCGGAGCCCGGATTTGCGGTTTACCCGATTTTCCGTTGCACGCGCGTCGCTCCAGCTCCTCTTCAGTTGCTTCCGCCATGTGTCCTCCGTCACCCCGTCTTCAATTAACTAGGCAGCGGAAATGAACGAAAACGAAAAAGCTGCTGCCGAAATTACTGCGGTTGTTCTCAATGTTGCTTTTGCTTCTGTTTTTGGGGTTCAATTATGGTCAGGTAGGCCGCACTGCCGATTGGACCCGGCGGTTCGGCAGGCCCGCGCGTGGCACAGGGCAGGGGTGGCGAGGACAAGGCCTGACAGGCCATGCCTTTTCACGTGGGGGGTGGCGCTTGATAGCCAACCCGTGGTCATATGGCGTGGCTCAAACGTGGCTTATATACTTTTAGGCGTTATAAGCTAACGGATGCGATCATACCAAATCACATGCACCGGATCCCATCAGAACTCCGAAGTTAAGCGAGTTTGGGCGAGAGTAGTACTAGGATGGGTGACCTCCTGGGAAGTCCTCGTGTTGCATCCCTTCTTTTTGCCCTTTTGCCGTTCCAATTGCCGTGGGCGTTTGCTTTCCGTCGTCTTAGTCATCCGGCTGCCTTTCTTATTCCACGACCCAGTGACGCCGCGTGACAATCGACGCAAACTACGCTTAAATGCTCCTAGAAAGCCCGGGATTACCGCGAGAATTAAAATCGGAAAATAACATAGTTTCCGTAAATTGGAAAGGCCGGATTTCGGGCTAGTAAACGATGTCGGATGCCCGAAAAAGCCCGTGAGTCATGGCAACGCAATGAGTTTTACTCGTGACGCCGTTCTCTTCAAATCGACGGTTCAGGGGCCCGATTCTGAGATCGGAGCCCGGATCTGCGGTTTACCCGATTTTCCGTTGCACGCGCGTCGCTCCAGCTCCTCTTCAGTTGCTTCCGCCATGTGTCCTCCGTCACCCCGTCTTCAATTAACTAGGCAGCGGAAATGAACGAAAACGAAAAAGCTGCTGCCGAAATTACTGCGGTTGTTCTCAATGTTGCTTTTGCTTCTGTTTTTGGGGTTCAATTATGGTCAGGTAGGCCGCACTGCCGATTGGACCCGGCGGTTCGGCAGGCCCGCGCGTGGCACAGGGCAGGGGTGGCGAGGACAAGGCCTGACAGGCCATGCCTTTTCACGTGGGGGGTGGCGCTTGATAGCCAACCCGTGGTCATATGGCGTGGCTCAAACGTGGCTTATATACTTTTAGGCGTTATAAGCTAACGGATGCGATCATACCAACTCACATGCACCGGATCCCATCAGAACTCCGAAGTTAAGCGAGTTTGGGCGAGAGTAGTACTAGGATGGGTGACCTCCTGGGAAGTCCTCGTGTTGCATCCCTTCTTTTTGCCCTTTTGCCGTTCCAATTGCCGTGGGCGTTTGCTTTCCGTCGTCTTAGTCATCCGGCTGCCTTTCTTATTCCACGACCCAGTGACGCCGCGTGACAATCGACGCAAACTACGCTTAAATGCTCCTAGAAAGCCCGGGATTACCGCGAGAATTAAAATCGGAAAATAACATAGTTTCCGTAAATTGGAAAGGCCGGATTTCGGGCTAGTAAACGATGTCGGATGCCCGAAAAAGACCGTGAGTCATGGCAACGCAATGAGTTTTACTCGTGACGCCGTTCTCTTCAAATCGACGGTTCAGGGGCCCGATTCTGAGATCGGAGCCCGGATCTGCGGTTTACCCGATTTTCCGTTGCACGCGCGTCGCTCCAGCTCCTCTTCAGTTGCTTCCGCCATGTGTCCTCCGTCACCCCGTCTTCAATTAACTAGGCAGCGGAAATGAACGAAAACGAAAAAGCTGCTGCCGAAATTACTGCGGTTGTTCTCAATGTTGCTTTTGCTTCTGTTTTTGGGGTTCAATTATGGTCAGGTAGGCCGCACTGCCGATTGGACCCGGCGGTTCGGCAGGCCCGCGCGTGGCACAGGGCAGGGGTGGCGAGGACAAGGCCTGACAGGCCATGCCTTTTCACGTGGGGGGTGGCGCTTGATAGCCAACCCGTGGTCATATGGCGTGGCTCAAACGTGGCTTATATACTTTTAGGCGTTATAAGCTAACGGATGCGATCATACCAAATCACATGCACCGGATCCCATCAGAACTCCGAAGTTAAGCGAGTTTGGGCGAGAGTAGTACTAGGATGGGTGACCTCCTGGGAAGTCCTCGTGTTGCATCCCTTCTTTTTGCCCTTTTGCCGTTCCAATTGCCGTGGGCGTTTGCTTTCCGTCGTCTTAGTCATCCGGCTGCCTTTCTTATTCCACGACCCAGTGACGCCGCGTGACAATCGACGCAAACTACGCTTAAATGCTCCTAGAAAGCCCGGGATTACCGCGAGAATTAAAATCGGAAAATAACATAGTTTCCGTAAATTGGAAAGGCCGGATTTCGGGCTAGTAAACGATGTCGGATGCCCGAAAAAGCCCGTGAGTCATGGCAACGCAATGAGTTTTACTCGTGACGCCGTTCTCTTCAAATCGACGGTTCAGGGGCCCGATTCTGAGATCGGAGCCCGGATCTGCGGTTTACCCGATTTTCCGTTGCACGCGCGTCGCTCCAGCTCCTCTTCAGTTGCTTCCGCCATGTGTCCTCCGTCACCCCGTCTTCAATTAACTAGGCAGCGGAAATGAACGAAAACGAAAAAGCTGCTGCCGAAATTACTGCGGTTGTTCTCAATGTTGCTTTTGCTTCTGTTTTTGGGGTTCAATTATGGTCAGGTAGGCCGCACTGCCGATTGGACCCGGCGGTTCGGCAGGCCCGCGCGTGGCACAGGGCAGGGGTGGCGAGGACAAGGCCTGACAGGCCATGCCTTTTCACGTGGGGGGTGGCGCTTGATAGCCAACCCGTGGTCATATGGCGTGGCTCAAACGTGGCTTATATACTTTTAGGCGTTATAAGCTAACGGATGCGATCATACCAACTCACATGCACCGGATCCCATCAGAACTCCGAAGTTAAGCGAGTTTGGGCGAGAGTAGTACTAGGATGGGTGACCTCCTGGGAAGTCCTCGTGTTGCATCCCTTCTTTTTGCCCTTTTGCCGTTCCAATTGCCGTGGGCGTTTGCTTTCCGTCGTCTTAGTCATCCGGCTGCCTTTCTTATTCCACGACCCAGTGACGCCGCGTGACAATCGACGCAAACTACGCTTAAATGCTCCTAGAAAGCCCGGGATTACCGCGAGAATTAAAATCGGAAAATAACATAGTTTCCGTAAATTGGAAAGGCCGGATTTCGGGCTAGTAAACGATGTCGGATGCCCGAAAAAGCCCGTGAGTCATGGCAACGCAATGAGTTTTACTCGTGACGCCGTTCTCTTCAAATCGACGGTTCAGGGGCCCGATTCTGAGATCGGAGCCCGGATCTGCGGTTTACCCGATTTTCCGTTGCACGCGCGTCGCTCCAGCTCCTCTTCAGTTGCTTCCGCCATGTGTCCTCCGTCACCCCGTCTTCAATTAACTAGGCAGCGGAAATGAACGAAAACGAAAAAGCTGCTGCCGAAATTACTGCGGTTGTTCTCAATGTTGCTTTTGCTTCTGTTTTTGGGGTTCAATTATGGTCAGGTAGGCCGCACTGCCGATTGGACCCGGCGGTTCGGCAGGCCCGCGCGTGGCACAGGGCAGGGGTGGCGAGGACAAGGCCTGACAGGCCATGCCTTTTCACGTGGGGGGTGGCGCTTGATAGCCAACCCGTGGTCATATGGCGTGGCTCAAACGTGGCTTATATACTTTTAGGCGTTATAAGCTAACGGATGCGATCATACCAACTCACATGCACCGGATCCCATCAGAACTCCGAAGTTAAGCGAGTTTGGGCGAGAGTAGTACTAGGATGGGTGACCTCCTGGGAAGTCCTCGTGTTGCATCCCTTCTTTTTGCCCTTTTGCCGTTCCAATTGCCGTGGGCGTTTGCTTTCCGTCGTCTTAGTCATCCGGCTGCCTTTCTTATTCCACGACCCAGTGACGCCGCGTGACAATCGACGCAAACTACGCTTAAATGCTCCTAGAAAGCCCGGGATTACCGCGAGAATTAAAATCGGAAAATAACATAGTTTCCGTAAATTGGAAAGGCCGGATTTCGGGCTAGTAAACGATGTCGGATGCCCGAAAAAGCCCGTGAGTCATGGCAACGCAATGAGTTTTACTCGTGACGCCGTTCTCTTCAAATCGACGGTTCAGGGGCCCGATTCTGAGATCGGAGCCCGGATCTGCGGTTTACCCGATTTTCCGTTGCACGCGCGTCGCTCCAGCTCCTCTTCAGTTGCTTCCGCCATGTGTCCTCCGTCACCCCGTCTTCAATTAACTAGGCAGCGGAAATGAACGAAAACGAAAAAGCTGCTGCCGAAATTACTGCGGTTGTTCTCAATGTTGCTTTTGCTTCTGTTTTTGGGGTTCAATTATGGTCAGGTAGGCCGCACTGCCGATTGGACCCGGCGGTTCGGCAGGCCCGCGCGTGGCACAGGGCAGGGGTGGCGAGGACAAGGCCTGACAGGCCATGCCTTTTCACGTGGGGGGTGGCGCTTGATAGCCAACCCGTGGTCATATGGCGTGGCTCAAACGTGGCTTATATACTTTTAGGCGTTATAAGCTAACGGATGCGATCATACCAAATCACATGCACCGGATCCCATCAGAACTCCGAAGTTAAGCGAGTTTGGGCGAGAGTAGTACTAGGATGGGTGACCTCCTGGGAAGTCCTCGTGTTGCATCCCTTCTTTTTGCCCTTTTGCCGTTCCAATTGCCGTGGGCGTTTGCTTTCCGTCGTCTTAGTCATCCGGCTGCCTTTCTTATTCCACGACCCAGTGACGCCGCGTGACAATCGACGCAAACTACGCTTAAATGCTCCTAGAAAGCCCGGGATTACCGCGAGAATTAAAATCGGAAAATAACATAGTTTCCGTAAATTGGAAAGGCCGGATTTCGGGCTAGTAAACGATGTCGGATGCCCGAAAAAGCCCGTGAGTCATGGCAACGCAATGAGTTTTACTCGTGACGCCGTTCTCTTCAAATCGACGGTTCAGGGGCCCGATTCTGAGATCGGAGCCCGGATTTGCGGTTTACCCGATTTTCCGTTGCACGCGCGTCGCTCCAGCTCCTCTTCAGTTGCTTCCGCCATGTGTCCTCCGTCACCCCGTCTTCAATTAACTAGGCAGCGGAAATGAACGAAAACGAAAAAGCTGCTGCCGAAATTACTGCGGTTGTTCTCAATGTTGCTTTTGCTTCTGTTTTTGGGGTTCAATTATGGTCAGGTAGGCCGCACTGCCGATTGGACCCGGCGGTTCGGCAGGCCCGCGCGTGGCACAGGGCAGGGGTGGCGAGGACAAGGCCTGACAGGCCATGCCTTTTCACGTGGGGGGTGGCGCTTGATAGCCAACCCGTGGTCATATGGCGTGGCTCAAACGTGGCTTATATACTTTTAGGCGTTATAAGCTAACGGATGCGATCATACCAACTCACATGCACCGGATCCCATCAGAACTCCGAAGTTAAGCGAGTTTGGGCGAGAGTAGTACTAGGATGGGTGACCTCCTGGGAAGTCCTCGTGTTGCATCCCTTCTTTTTGCCCTTTTGCCGTTCCAATTGCCGTGGGCGTTTGCTTTCCGTCGTCTTAGTCATCCGGCTGCCTTTCTTATTCCACGACCCAGTGACGCCGCGTGACAATCGACGCAAACTACGCTTAAATGCTCCTAGAAAGCCCGGGATTACCGCGAGAATTAAAATCGGAAAATAACATAGTTTCCGTAAATTGGAAAGGCCGGATTTCGGGCTAGTAAACGATGTCGGATGCCCGAAAAAGCCCGTGAGTCATGGCAACGCAATGAGTTTTACTCGTGACGCCGTTCTCTTCAAATCGACGGTTCAGGGGCCCGATTCTGAGATCGGAGCCCGGATCTGCGGTTTACCCGATTTTCCGTTGCACGCGCGTCGCTCCAGCTCCTCTTCAGTTGCTTCCGCCATGTGTCCTCCGTCACCCCGTCTTCAATTAACTAGGCAGCGGAAATGAACGAAAACGAAAAAGCTGCTGCCGAAATTACTGCGGTTGTTCTCAATGTTGCTTTTGCTTCTGTTTTTGGGGTTCAATTATGGTCAGGTAGGCCGCACTGCCGATTGGACCCGGCGGTTCGGCAGGCCCGCGCGTGGCACAGGGCAGGGGTGGCGAGGACAAGGCCTGACAGGCCATGCCTTTTCACGTGGGGGGTGGCGCTTGATAGCCAACCCGTGGTCATATGGCGTGGCTCAAACGTGGCTTATATACTTTTAGGCGTTATAAGCTAACGGATGCGATCATACCAAATCACATGCACCGGATCCCATCAGAACTCCGAAGTTAAGCGAGTTTGGGCGAGAGTAGTACTAGGATGGGTGACCTCCTGGGAAGTCCTCGTGTTGCATCCCTTCTTTTTGCCCTTTTGCCGTTCCAATTGCCGTGGGCGTTTGCTTTCCGTCGTCTTAGTCATCCGGCTGCCTTTCTTATTCCACGACCCAGTGACGCCGCGTGACAATCGACGCAAACTACGCTTAAATGCTCCTAGAAAGCCCGGGATTACCGCGAGAATTAAAATCGGAAAATAACATAGTTTCCGTAAATTGGAAAGGCCGGATTTCGGGCTAGTAAACGATGTCGGATGCCCGAAAAAGCCCGTGAGTCATGGCAACGCAATGAGTTTTACTCGTGACGCCGTTCTCTTCAAATCGACGGTTCAGGGGCCCGATTCTGAGATCGGAGCCCGGATTTGCGGTTTACCCGATTTTCCGTTGCACGCGCGTCGCTCCAGCTCCTCTTCAGTTGCTTCCGCCATGTGTCCTCCGTCACCCCGTCTTCAATTAACTAGGCAGCGGAAATGAACGAAAACGAAAAAGCTGCTGCCGAAATTACTGCGGTTGTTCTCAATGTTGCTTTTGCTTCTGTTTTTGGGGTTCAATTATGGTCAGGTAGGCCGCACTGCCGATTGGACCCGGCGGTTCGGCAGGCCCGCGCGTGGCACAGGGCAGGGGTGGCGAGGACAAGGCCTGACAGGCCATGCCTTTTCACGTGGGGGGTGGCGCTTGATAGCCAACCCGTGGTCATATGGCGTGGCTCAAACGTGGCTTATATACTTTTAGGCGTTATAAGCTAACGGATGCGATCATACCAACTCACATGCACCGGATCCCATCAGAACTCCGAAGTTAAGCGAGTTTGGGCGAGAGTAGTACTAGGATGGGTGACCTCCTGGGAAGTCCTCGTGTTGCATCCCTTCTTTTTGCCCTTTTGCCGTTCCAATTGCCGTGGGCGTTTGCTTTCCGTCGTCTTAGTCATCCGGCTGCCTTTCTTATTCCACGACCCAGTGACGCCGCGTGACAATCGACGCAAACTACGCTTAAATGCTCCTAGAAAGCCCGGGATTACCGCGAGAATTAAAATCGGAAAATAACATAGTTTCCGTAAATTGGAAAGGCCGGATTTCGGGCTAGTAAACGATGTCGGATGCCCGAAAAAGCCCGTGAGTCATGGCAACGCAATGAGTTTTACTCGTGACGCCGTTCTCTTCAAATCGACGGTTCAGGGGCCCGATTCTGAGATCGGAGCCCGGATCTGCGGTTTACCCGATTTTCCGTTGCACGCGCGTCGCTCCAGCTCCTCTTCAGTTGCTTCCGCCATGTGTCCTCCGTCACCCCGTCTTCAATTAACTAGGCAGCGGAAATGAACGAAAACGAAAAAGCTGCTGCCGAAATTACTGCGGTTGTTCTCAATGTTGCTTTTGCTTCTGTTTTTGGGGTTCAATTATGGTCAGGTAGGCCGCACTGCCGATTGGACCCGGCGGTTCGGCAGGCCCGCGCGTGGCACAGGGCAGGGGTGGCGAGGACAAGGCCTGACAGGCCATGCCTTTTCACGTGGGGGGTGGCGCTTGATAGCCAACCCGTGGTCATATGGCGTGGCTCAAACGTGGCTTATATACTTTTAGGCGTTATAAGCTAACGGATGCGATCATACCAAATCACATGCACCGGATCCCATCAGAACTCCGAAGTTAAGCGAGTTTGGGCGAGAGTAGTACTAGGATGGGTGACCTCCTGGGAAGTCCTCGTGTTGCATCCCTTCTTTTTGCCCTTTTGCCGTTCCAATTGCCGTGGGCGTTTGCTTTCCGTCGTCTTAGTCATCCGGCTGCCTTTCTTATTCCACGACCCAGTGACGCCGCGTGACAATCGACGCAAACTACGCTTAAATGCTCCTAGAAAGCCCGGGATTACCGCGAGAATTAAAATCGGAAAATAACATAGTTTCCGTAAATTGGAAAGGCCGGATTTCGGGCTAGTAAACGATGTCGGATGCCCGAAAAAGCCCGTGAGTCATGGCAACGCAATGAGTTTTACTCGTGACGCCGTTCTCTTCAAATCGACGGTTCAGGGGCCCGATTCTGAGATCGGAGCCCGGATTTGCGGTTTACCCGATTTTCCGTTGCACGCGCGTCGCTCCAGCTCCTCTTCAGTTGCTTCCGCCATGTGTCCTCCGTCACCCCGTCTTCAATTAACTAGGCAGCGGAAATGAACGAAAACGAAAAAGCTGCTGCCGAAATTACTGCGGTTGTTCTCAATGTTGCTTTTGCTTCTGTTTTTGGGGTTCAATTATGGTCAGGTAGGCCGCACTGCCGATTGGACCCGGCGGTTCGGCAGGCCCGCGCGTGGCACAGGGCAGGGGTGGCGAGGACAAGGCCTGACAGGCCATGCCTTTTCACGTGGGGGGTGGCGCTTGATAGCCAACCCGTGGTCATATGGCGTGGCTCAAACGTGGCTTATATACTTTTAGGCGTTATAAGCTAACGGATGCGATCATACCAACTCACATGCACCGGATCCCATCAGAACTCCGAAGTTAAGCGAGTTTGGGCGAGAGTAGTACTAGGATGGGTGACCTCCTGGGAAGTCCTCGTGTTGCATCCCTTCTTTTTGCCCTTTTGCCGTTCCAATTGCCGTGGGCGTTTGCTTTCCGTCGTCTTAGTCATCCGGCTGCCTTTCTTATTCCACGACCCAGTGACGCCGCGTGACAATCGACGCAAACTACGCTTAAATGCTCCTAGAAAGCCCGGGATTACCGCGAGAATTAAAATCGGAAAATAACATAGTTTCCGTAAATTGGAAAGGCCGGATTTCGGGCTAGTAAACGATGTCGGATGCCCGAAAAAGCCCGTGAGTCATGGCAACGCAATGAGTTTTACTCGTGACGCCGTTCTCTTCAAATCGACGGTTCAGGGGCCCGATTCTGAGATCGGAGCCCGGATCTGCGGTTTACCCGATTTTCCGTTGCACGCGCGTCGCTCCAGCTCCTCTTCAGTTGCTTCCGCCATGTGTCCTCCGTCACCCCGTCTTCAATTAACTAGGCAGCGGAAATGAACGAAAACGAAAAAGCTGCTGCCGAAATTACTGCGGTTGTTCTCAATGTTGCTTTTGCTTCTGTTTTTGGGGTTCAATTATGGTCAGGTAGGCCGCACTGCCGATTGGACCCGGCGGTTCGGCAGGCCCGCGCGTGGCACAGGGCAGGGGTGGCGAGGACAAGGCCTGACAGGCCATGCCTTTTCACGTGGGGGGTGGCGCTTGATAGCCAACCCGTGGTCATATGGCGTGGCTCAAACGTGGCTTATATACTTTTAGGCGTTATAAGCTAACGGATGCGATCATACCAACTCACATGCACCGGATCCCATCAGAACTCCGAAGTTAAGCGAGTTTGGGCGAGAGTAGTACTAGGATGGGTGACCTCCTGGGAAGTCCTCGTGTTGCATCCCTTCTTTTTGCCCTTTTGCCGTTCCAATTGCCGTGGGCGTTTGCTTTCCGTCGTCTTAGTCATCCGGCTGCCTTTCTTATTCCACGACCCAGTGACGCCGCATGACAATCGACGCAAACTACGCTTAAATGCTCCTAGAAAGCCCGGGATTACCGCGAGAATTAAAATCGGAAAATAACATAGTTTCCGTAAATTGGAAAGGCCGGATTTCGGGCTAGTAAACGATGTCGGATGCCCGAAAAAGCCCGTGAGTCATGGCAACGCAATGAGTTTTACTCGTGACGCCGTTCTCTTCAAATCGACGGTTCAGGGGCCCGATTCTGAGATCGGAGCCCGGATCTGCGGTTTACCCGATTTTCCGTTGCACGCGCGTCGCTCCAGCTCCTCTTCAGTTGCTTCCGCCATGTGTCCTCCGTCACCCCGTCTTCAATTAACTAGGCAGCGGAAATGAACGAAAACGAAAAAGCTGCTGCCGAAATTACTGCGGTTGTTCTCAATGTTGCTTTTGCTTCTGTTTTTGGGGTTCAATTATGGTCAGGTAGGCCGCACTGCCGATTGGACCCGGCGGTTCGGCAGGCCCGCGCGTGGCACAGGGCAGGGGTGGCGAGGACAAGGCCTGACAGGCCATGCCTTTTCACGTGGGGGGTGGCGCTTGATAGCCAACCCGTGGTCATATGGCGTGGCTCAAACGTGGCTTATATACTTTTAGGCGTTATAAGCTAACGGATGCGATCATACCAACTCACATGCACCGGATCCCATCAGAACTCCGAAGTTAAGCGAGTTTGGGCGAGAGTAGTACTAGGATGGGTGACCTCCTGGGAAGTCCTCGTGTTGCATCCCTTCTTTTTGCCCTTTTGCCGTTCCAATTGCCGTGGGCGTTTGCTTTCCGTCGTCTTAGTCATCCGGCTGCCTTTCTTATTCCACGACCCAGTGACGCCGCGTGACAATCGACGCAAACTACGCTTAAATGCTCCTAGAAAGCCCGGGATTACCGCGAGAATTAAAATCGGAAAATAACATAGTTTCCGTAAATTGGAAAGGCCGGATTTCGGGCTAGTAAACGATGTCGGATGCCCGAAAAAGCCCGTGAGTCATGGCAACGCAATGAGTTTTACTCGTGACGCCGTTCTCTTCAAATCGACGGTTCAGGGGCCCGATTCTGAGATCGGAGCCCGGATCTGCGGTTTACCCGATTTTCCGTTGCACGCGCGTCGCTCCAGCTCCTCTTCAGTTGCTTCCGCCATGTGTCCTCCGTCACCCCGTCTTCAATTAACTAGGCAGCGGAAATGAACGAAAACGAAAAAGCTGCTGCCGAAATTACTGCGGTTGTTCTCAATGTTGCTTTTGCTTCTGTTTTTGGGGTTCAATTATGGTCAGGTAGGCCGCACTGCCGATTGGACCCGGCGGTTCGGCAGGCCCGCGCGTGGCACAGGGCAGGGGTGGCGAGGACAAGGCCTGACAGGCCATGCCTTTTCACGTGGGGGGTGGCGCTTGATAGCCAACCCGTGGTCATATGGCGTGGCTCAAACGTGGCTTATATACTTTTAGGCGTTATAAGCTAACGGATGCGATCATACCAAATCACATGCACCGGATCCCATCAGAACTCCGAAGTTAAGCGAGTTTGGGCGAGAGTAGTACTAGGATGGGTGACCTCCTGGGAAGTCCTCGTGTTGCATCCCTTCTTTTTGCCCTTTTGCCGTTCCAATTGCCGTGGGCGTTTGCTTTCCGTCGTCTTAGTCATCCGGCTGCCTTTCTTATTCCACGACCCAGTGACGCCGCGTGACAATCGACGCAAACTACGCTTAAATGCTCCTAGAAAGCCTGGGATTACCGCGAGAATTAAAATCGGAAAATAACATAGTTTCCGTAAATTGTAAAGGCCGGATTTCGGGCTTGTAAACGATGTCGGATGCCCGAACAAGCCCGTGAGTCGTGGCAACGCAATGAGTTTTACTCGTGACGCCGTTCTCTTCAAATCGACGGTTCAGGGGCCCGATTCTGAGATCGGAGCCCGGATCTGCGGTTTACCCGATTTTCCGTTGCACGCGCGTCGCTCCAGCTCCTCTTCAGTTGCTTCCGCCATGTGTCCTCCGTCACCCCGTCTTCAATTAACTAGGCAGCGGAAATGAACGAAAACGAAAAAGCTGCTGCCGAAATTACTGCGGTTGTTCTTAATGTTGCTTTTGCTTCTGTTTTTGGGGTTCAATTATGGTCAGGTAGGCCGCACTGCCGATTGGACCCGGCGGTTCGGCAGGCCCACGCGTGGCACAGGGCAGGGGTGGCGAGGACAAGGCCTGACAGGCCATGCCTTTTCACGTGGGGGGTGGCGTTTGATAGCCAACCCGTGGTCATATGGCGTGGCTCAAACGTGGCTTATATACTTTTAGGCGTTATAAGCTAACGGATGCGATCATTCCAACTCACATGCACCGGATCCCATCAGAACTCCGAAGTTAAGGGAGTTTGGGCGAGAGTAGTGCTAGGATGGGTGACCTCCTGGGAAGTCCTCGTGTTGCATCCCTTCTTTTTGCCCTTTTGCCGTTCCAATTGCCGTGGGCGTTTGCTTTCCGTCGTCTTATTCATCCGGCTGCCTTTCTTATTCCACGACCCTGTGACGCCGCGTGACAATCGACGCATGCTACGCTTAAATGCTCCTAGAAAGCCCGGGATTACCGTGAGAATTACTGCGGTTGTTCTTATTGTTGCTTTTGCTTCTGTTTTTGGGGTTCAATTATGGTCACAACTCGTAGATTTACGAATTCCCAAGTTTTATTTTTCACAATAGCTTCTATCTCCAAATCCATCGCATTCCTCCACTTCTCACTCTTCGCAGCCTCTTCATAGCAGGCTGGATCTTCT